>JADBJO010001752.1:318769-326269 GCA_016801955.1 Conus betulinus
GACAAAACCACCACATACAGACCCAAACACAGACTCAAAGAAAGCCAGCAGCCCAGACTGACTCGAAGCAGTGGGCAGCCGAGACGACGTGGAGAGAGTCCACAATGGTGCCCCCACAGATGGCGTACATAGAGCCAGCATATTCCTCGATCACCATCACCAGGAAAGGCCAGGAGTAGGGGTGATCTCTGTCCCTCCCACGATCTTTCCTTCCTCCTCAAAGCACAACACATTCACACGTTGACTCGCTCAGTGTGGTAGCAGACAACGATGGCTGTGACACCTCTCTTTCACATCCACCCCCCCCCCCCTCCCCCCCTCTGTGGCCGAACCACTCGGCTGGTCAGTGCCTCGCTCAAAGTCTGGGTCAGCAACACTTTGATATTTTGCCTCCAGCTCCGCTCTCTCTCCTCTCTGCTGACGCGCAGACGACTACCATGGACAAACATGGACAGATCCAAGGCCTGCATCAGCCCAGTTCCCAGCAACTCAGTTTCATCATGTTCTTCTTCATCAAGGGAATTGAATGACAACTTTGTGTCACAAAAAAACACTCAATATGAATCTTCTCATCATACACGTTCGTGGTCACAAAATCACGAATCTCCTTCGATTCACGCTGTCAGTTGAAAGCACCGAACCCTCTATTCCCCCCTCCCCCCCCCCCCCCCCCCCCCCACCCCACACCTTCCCCCGGCCATAGACATGCACTCCTATTGTGTCCATCACTATCTCCCAGTCCATAAAAGCCACCTTTGTTTTCTTCCTCTACTTCTCTTCCCTTCAAGAATTGTCTTTGTGTTCATGTCCATCGGTGTCTCTCGCAACACTCAACACAGTTTCTGCATGCATCTTCTGTGCTTCGTGGGGTGTTGTTGTTGTTCTGCTGCTGCTACGGTTGATGTTTTAGTTTTTGTTGAGGGTGCTTTTTCTCTTTGTTTTCTTCTCTCAGCCCATCATTCCCTTTTTCCTCATACCCAATTCGTTCTCATCATTCACCTAGAGAGAGAGAGAGAGAGAGAGAGAGAGAGAGAGAGAGAGAGAGAGAGAGAGAGAGAGAGAGAGAGAGACTGGGCGACCAAGGGCCCTGTATGCTGACCTCAAGTGACACATCTCTGGGCGTGGGTTGGCTTGCAGGCCCCTCGGCAGATTCGAGCCAGCCATGTGTGGCAGGCCGCAGTATGTGGCTAAAGCCAGGCCTCTTTGCCCAAGGTTGGGTGAAGGGACCGGCGTTGATCAAGCGCTTTCCTAAAGACATGGTCCTTGTCAATCCTTTCGTGCATAAAACTTGGTTCTGTCTAGAACAAGGTTTTTTCTTTCTTTTTGTTTTTATCTCGACAACAGCAGCGCAAAGCCATGAAACTGAGTATGGATATCGAGGAGAAAAGGGAGGCGCATGAGCGACTTAAGCGTGGTCTATGAGCTGTTAATTCATCTGCCTAAAGGTGAGAATGACGGTGCCTGAACTACAAAAAGTGGAAGGGAATTTATTGTAAGCTGGTTTTTAAAAGCGTAGGCGGAAATTGAAACAAACTTAAAAAGAAAGAAACAAACAAAAAAATATTGTTCCACCGGACGAAAGGGATCAACAAATGACAAGACAAAAGACGACACATTTCGGCCTTTTTGGTCTTCTTCAGGGAAGAAAAACAACATTCAGGACAATGAAAGCATAAAACGATCAATCACTTATCTCCTCAAATTCGGCGCAGAATGGAAACTGAATCCAAGAGGAGAGAAAAGTGTTAGCTCTTGCTTGCGAAAGGAAGATTGTGACTTGAGCAGTCTTCTCCTTCCTTTACTAAAGTCCTATACAAGTGGAAAGGACCTTAAACAAGGATAGTAAAAAGGGAAAGGGAATAGTAGAATTGGACTAGGTCAATCATATTAAATCAGTAAAGAAACACAGCAAGGTGATTAATTAGCAAAATTTAGGTCCATGTCTTATCATTGCAGTAAGTCTTGACGATGGGGGGTAATGTCAAGTTCCTTTTCTTTTCTCTTCATTAAGTACTTTTCTTTTCTCTTCATTAAGTACTTCATTAAGTACTTTTCTTTTCTCTTCATTAAGTACTTCGTGTCTGGTTCACCTTCTTAAAAAGTGAAACCAAAGTTATTCAAAGCGTCACTCATTGAAAACGTCACTCACTTAAAAACGTTATTCACTTTCAAACGTTACTCACTTTGGAAAGTCACTCACTTTCAAACGTCATTCACTTTAAAACGTCATTTATTCTAAAACGTCGCTGACTTTAAAACGGAAATAATTTGAAAACGTTCCTCACTATAAAACGTATTTACTTGAAATCGCCCATCACCTTAAAACGCCATTCACTCTAAAACTTTGTCACTTAAAACATGATTCACTTAAAACGTTATCCGCTTTAAAACGTCATTCACTTTCATACGACATTCGCTTTAAAACGTCATTCACTTTCAAACGTCATTCACTTTCAACCATCACTTACTTTAAAGCGTCATTCACTATATTAAAGCATCATTCACTATAAAACGTCACTCACCACATGACTCGTGAGCAAGCAGCATCAGGAGTAGCAGGGAAATGATTTCGGTCTGCCCCATGATGAAGTAGGGTCTGTCCCTCGGTATCCCTCTGCGCTGTCAGCTATTGACATACAACATCGGTTTATTATTTATTGTCTTGGTATAACCGATGCTTTAACACGTATTTAAACGACTAATGCCTAGAAATACCACATCATTAAATTTATTGGTATACATCTACTCAGATCATTTGTAGATTATAATGTGAATGCCTAATGTTAACAGTCACGTAAAAGACAAGTATGCATTCAATCTGAAGATGAGCGAACGAAAGAGATGAAGAACTAGAGATTCGTAATGTGATCGTCTCTTGTGCACAGTCCTCTAAACCTTTTATTTTTAAGACGAATATTTTGGCAAGCAGAAAACCTTCTACTCTTTCCTACAAAATAACAGCTGATGGAATAAGTTTCCCCATATTTTGCATGCCTTTCCATGACACAACCATTGGTTGAAGAAGCTTTTTCATCGATTAGAATTCTCGATGTAAATGTTACAAAAACAAGCACGAATGTTTTCTCTCTTTGTACCTTGTGATTTGTGGAGGAGACACCTAAAATAGGCTACCATGGGGTTATTTCCCTTTAACACTATCACCACAGACTCTCTCGTTCTTCTCTTTGTGCCCAGTTAATACTGCAGTCACAGCACTGGAATTCCCTTAGGACACCTGATTTTGACCTTCGTAAAAATTGATTTTCCTTAAAAGCCTAAATCCGACAGTGACTTTATTTTTCTACAGTGAAAAAGAGCTATCTTTCATATGCTTTAAAAGTCAAAATGGTTATTTGTTGTTGTTTGAGTTGAAAATGACATACTTCGAACAAGAAGCACTGATTCAGTGATTCAAATTAACCAATGAAATCGACTGTTAGTAGCTTGCTAGCTGGTATGATATGACGTAGGAAGGACTATATCTGTACGCTGACACCACTGGTTAAAAATTCTCCGGGAAATTCGCTCATATTTGTTTTTAAAAGACCGTGGCTATCATACTCACGACGTGCCTTGAGTGACAGATCGCTTGCCGTGAGTATTTTCTCCCCATGTCGCCGAGTGGTAAGTCGGGCGCTGCGATCATTCTCGCGGCGTGTTGCGAAAAAAAAAAAAAAAATCAACTCTAACACATCACTGCCATATTCACCCATAATCTTAGTGACGTAACTTACATGTCACTTCCACGTACAGCATGATCAAAGTCTGACACATCGTTTCCATGGCAAAGATTTTTTTTAATCCCTTTGACCAGCTCTGCGAAAAGGTCCAGTGACGGTGAGGAAAGACCCACTGACCGCAGGGAAAGTCCTGTTGACAGCAGGAAAGGCTGTAACTTGGGATCCTCCTTAGTGGTCATGTAAAAAACTCATGGGGAAAGCTTGGCTGTGTCTGGAGTTGCGCTGTCTTCACCTGTCAGCGGAACAGCAACGAGCGAGGCCCTAAGATGCTCGCGGGAGTTACTTGACGGTGGCGTTTTTCGCTGGTGCGGCCTGCAGTCATGAAATATGGGCTGGTACACCCATGGGAACGCTTCCATGGAGCTTCTGTTGTGTCCCATCCAGTGGCCATTACACAATGGCATCTGCCAGGGAGCAATGATGTCCCTTGACGTTCAATGGAATGCCCTGTGCATGCCTGCATCCTATTTAAAACACAGCGTAGGCTTCCAAAGGTGGGTCACGATTGCTTCCTGCTGGTTGTGTGGCAGTTGAGGACAGTACTTCTCTGGGTCCCACCCGCACTTTCGTTGTATCTCCCCCCGCCTCCCCCTCATCACGAATATTATGCTGCCCCCCCGTATTCTTGTCCTATACAACAGTTTATGTCGCTTTATTATGACACATGAAGTTTCTTCATTGCATTTCCTCGTTCACAAACACTTCAATCGCACAAACAAAATTATATTCGTATGTACAAATAAAAATCTTAATAATAAATGTTACATGCTTAACTGGTAGGATTTTCTCCAGAGAAAGACTGGGAGAACTTCCACTGTATGCCGCCTTGACAGTCCTGTCAGAATTGGAAAGTGATTTCAACACAGCTGCACAGCGTCACTAACTTTGTGTGACCAGAGATATATTCCAAGTAATCAATGTTATCTCTCACACGATCACAATTATGTGAATACCTTTGTGGCCAACACCGAATGCACTTCATAGGATATGTGCTGAATTAAACAACACAAAATGCAAATTTTACCTGTACATGACATGGAAATGCGGTTCTTTCGTCCATTCTTTTTCGTTATTGACCATTGAGGTCGGCCCGTTTAAATTGACCTTTTCTGCTCCAGAAAGGAAGAAAGCAGTCTTCACTTGCTCTGCCTTCGGGTCGTTGCAGTTAGAAAAGTCATGCCATGCCAATCGGACGCACAGAAGACGGCACGTAAAGATTCTCTGCTCGTAATGACCATGAATTCAATGCCTGAGATAGATACTAGTCAAACCCAGTGATCCCTCATTGAGTCGTCCTTTTACACCAGTAAACGTGTTTTCCTTTTGCAGGAGGGAGTTTACGGTCCATTATCAGCCGGAAGCTTGTTGTCCTTTTCCAGAAGGGAGTTATTTGTTCATTTTCAGCAGGAAACATGTCCTTTTTCAGCAGGGAATTTATTGTCATCTTTCGGCAGGAAACATATTGTCCTTTTCAGGAATTTCTTTCTTTCTTTCTTTCTTTCTTTTTTTTTTCTTTCTTTCTTTCTTTCTTTTTAGCAGGAAACCTATTGTCCTTTTTTCAGGAGGGAATGTATTGTCTTTGTTTCTTTTTCTTTTTTTTTTTTTTAGCAGGAAACCTATTGTCCTTTTACAGGAGTGAATGTATTGTCCTTTTTCAGCAGAAAACACATTGTCCTCTTTCAGGAGGGAATTTATTGTCCTATTCAGCAGGAAACACATTGTCCTTTTTCAGCAGGAAACATATTGTCCTTTTCCAGGAGGGAATATATTGCACAGATTAAAGGTTGATAAAGACAAAAATAATCAAGACCTTCATGAAATCGTTTTGAGGTAAAATACATTTTTGACAATACAGAACAAACTGAAATACGTCTGCAAACCATATGCCGTGACGCCATGGTTATCATCAGGCCGCGAGTTCCATTCCCGCCAGAGCCATTTATTCGTGAGGCTGCAGCCGCAACCGGCTATGATCGGGAGTTCAGTTGGTTGGGGGCTCGGGTGAAAAGACTGGACAACCCAGGCGAGTTTTGGACACTTCAAGGATGCGTCTGTAAGACAGCTGCTCAAGTTTCATGACCAACACTGCAGGTGTTGGTCTCTCCTTGGCCTGGTTGACGCTAGGAAATGTTATGAAAGGAAGCGTGGAGTACAGCCCTGTCATATGGTCTTCTTAACGTCATCTTCATCATTCCGTACTCATCGATAAGCATGAAAAAAATGCCTCACATTCTGTGGCCTTTCATGCCCTGTTGTCATACTCCATGGAAGCCTGTACCTCAATAGTCATACTCCCTCCATGGAAGCCTGTACCTCAATAGTCATACTCCCTCCATGGAAGCCTGTACCTTAATAGTCATACTCCCTCCATGGAAGCCTGTACCTCAATAGTCATACTCCCTCCATGGAAGCCTGTACCTTAATAGTCATACTCCCTCCATGGAAGCCTGTACCTCAATAGTCATACTCCCTCCATGGAAGCCTGTACCTCAATAGTCATACTCCCTCCATGGAAGCCTGTACCTCAATAGTCATACTCCCTCCATGGAAGCCTGTACCTTAAAGACATTTGGGACAGGTCTGTACCCGTAAAATTATCACTACACACCAGTTTTGCTGTTGTTGTTGAAACTTACCTTGGTGCATGAAGGCAGGCAGAATGAACAAACCAACCCACTACTCTGGGCAGTATTTATAAGAAACGTGGAAAGTGACGATAAGAGAGGAATTGTTATCACTTCAATCTGACTGTCACTGACAAAGTGGTTAATATCAAGGTGGCTACACTATCTCACCAACACACCGATGCCTGTAAATTTAGTTCTAATCTTACACTGTGTTGGTCGACTGATTTTGAAAGCAGTTAAGTTAAAAAAAAAAAAAAAAAAGACTGTTCAAGGGCATTTTGAATGTATCGACGCTGTGAAAGAGAGCCGAAAAGTCAACGAACTGCTCTCTCTCTCTCTCTCTCTCTCTCTCTCTCTCTCTGAGCGTAGCCGAAAAGTTCAACTACTCTCTCTCTCTCTCTCTCTCTCTCTCTCTCTCTCTCTCTCTTCTCTCTCTCTCTCTCTCTGCTGCTTGTCTGTCTGTCTGCCTGTCTGTCTGTCGTCGGCTCTCCTCTCTCTCTCTCTCTCTCTCTCTCTCTCTCTCTCTGTGAGCATAGCCGAAAAGTTCAACTACTCTCTCTCTCTCTGCTTGTCTGTCTGTCTGTCTGTCTGTCTCTCTCTGCTTGTCTGTCTGTCTGTCTGCCTGTCTGTCTGCTCTCTCTCTCTCTCTCTCTCTCTCTCTCTCTCTCTCTCTCTGCTTGTCTGTCTGTCTGTCTGTCTGTCTGTATGTCCTCTCTTTTTTTCTGTCTGTCTGTCTGTCAGTCAGTCAGTCTGTCTGTCTGTCTGTCTATCTATCTGTCTCTCTCACTCTCTCTTCTCCCTCTCTCTCTGAGTTGTTCTTCACCTTTTCCACAAAAACCATTGATTAAAATGATTTCCACAGCTTCGGTCACTACCCCCCCCCCCCCCCCCCCCCCCCCCCTATAAACTACCACTTCCATTAAAACAATCGCACAATCTTAATTGCCAGATGTTTTACGATCAGTCCACGAAGGGTACAATTCTAATGACAATCACTGCCGGTGTAATGAAAAGTTTTATCTCCCCGAAAGGTTTGACTCCCAGGGAGTTAAAACTGTTCATTTGTAAATTTTAACCCCCCTGGGAGTTAAACAAGAATATAAAAATCTAACTCCCTCTCTGTTTCAGTTTGA
>JADBJO010001752.1:331269-361269 GCA_016801955.1 Conus betulinus
GATACGAACTCGCAACCCTAGGATCACCAAGATTACGAGTCCGGCGCTCTACCACTGGGCTATTCCGGCCCCGGAATCAGAGGATGAGTTCTGGAATCTCCATAGCGTGCTGCAACAGTCCAAACCCAGACCTTGAATGAACTGCCTCGGTGTGTTCACAACTACCAGGAAAGGGACCACGTCTTCGTTGTTCTACCATCCATAGAACTGCCAAGGTGCGTTCACACCCTCCAGGAAAGGGACCACGTCTTCGTTGTTCTACCATCCATAGAACTGTCACTGTGTTCACATCCTCCAGGAAAGGGACCACGTCTTCGTTGTTCTACCATCCATAGAACTGCTACTGTGTTCACACCCTCCAGGAAAGGGACCACGTCTTCGTTGTTATACCATCCATAGAACTGCCACTGTGTGTTCACAACCACGAGTTAAGTGACTACGTCTTCGTCTTCGTTGTTGTACCATCGATAGAGCCCCTATTGTGTGTCCGCAACCTCAAGAAAAGGGACCACCACGTCTTCGTCGTTGTACCATCGACATAGCCCCTACTGTGTGTCCACAACCCTCAAGAAAAGGGGACCACGTCTTCGTTGTTGTACCATCGATAGAGCCCCTATTGTGTGTCCGCAACCTCAAGAAAGGGACCACGTCTTCGTTGTTGTACCCAATAAGGAAGTCCTTGAATGTCAACCCTCCCCTCCCTCCTCCTTCCCAGCACTGTCAGTGAAAGATTTACTGTTTGCATTTCATCGTCGCCTTTTTGATGCCATTCTCTCTCTGCACACCCCCCCCCCCCCCCTCATCCTCCCACTCCCCCTCACCCACTCCCTCCTCTCAGCCTATTCCCCCCTATTTTCAAGGTCACTAAGAAATGGTGTAGCTAGCACCTTGCTTCATGTTTACTTCCAGAGTCTGTGTATGTGGTTTTAGGGAGTTGTCCTGCTAGAAGAAGACCAGAGTCTGTGTCTGTGGTTTTAGGAGCTGTCCTGCTAGAAGAAGACCAGAGTCTGTGTCTGTGGTTTTAGGAGATTGTCCTGCAAGAAGAAGACCAGTCTTATCTTTCTTTCTTTCAGTGCCAGTGTGGTTCCTCGGCTGGCTCAGCTTTACACAACATTTGTTTTTTGTAGCTGCAGAGTGAGGCGGCTGCAGGCGGAATTCTAAACAAAATTGAAAAATGATTGATAAAACTCCGCCCAAAAAACGTTGACAAACGAATCACAAGATAAACCACGACGCGTTTCGACCTCTTAGGTCTTCTTCAGGCAAGATACACAGCATTCCAGACAACGAAAATGAACGAGCAATCACTTCTCACTTATTGTTGTCCTGAGTGTTGTGTCTCTTGCCTGAACAAGACCTAAGAGGTCGAAACGTGTCGTGTTTTGTCTTGTGATTCGTTTGTCAATGTTTTTTTGGATGGAGGTTTATCAGTCATTTTTCAAATTCGTTGTCGTGTTTTGATCTCCGCCTGTAGACGGATAACAAACTATTTAAAATCTGCCTGAACCTGAAAGAGTTTTTAAACCATGTTTTACACCCATTCTTATATTTAAAAAGGTGAAGAAGCTCTGTGGTGTGGTCCATGTCATGTACCACCACACCCAGTGAAGCATTCTTTTAGAGGGTTGGGACTTGCATGATGTGAGACATAAACATTTTACTGCAAACTCCATGAAAACCTTTGTTTAGAGATGCCATGCCTGAATATGATGTTTGAATGTCTGAAAGGGATGAACATCTTTCGTCTGATCTAAGATTTTACGGACGAAAGATTTTAAGCAAAATTTCCGGGGTTTTTTTAGAAGATGTTGGAAAGGGTAGTGTAAATTAGGACTTTTTTTTTTTTTTTTTTTTTACTTGCGAGTTGATTTCAACATGGTCACAGCTCTGATACGGCGCTTTGTGGTCGGCTGGGCTGTCAGCAACCTTACCTTACCTTACCTTACCTTACCTTAAGTCATACTATGAACCTGACTGACGATGAAATGAGGCCAGAGGGTGGTGACGACAGATAAAGGGACATAATCGCCACTGCCATGCACTGGCCGAACTTTCCAACAGCTGAGCCCTTTAGCTGACCTTTTTTTCTCTCTCTCTCCACTTGCCTGCGGAAGGAAGTGTCGTGCGCAGTTGGCTCGGTATGTGTGTAACGGCTGCATACCGAAAATGAATGTGCCGAGGCCTTGCTTAAGAATCGAGCATTTATAGACAGGCACAGTTTACATCGTTTTCAGAATTCTTCTCTTTCTTTGTTTTTGTGGTGTATGAAAGTTGATTTGCCTTCTTCCTTTCCTTGCCTATGCCCGTCAAGGTACTTGCCAGGTGATTCCAAGTAGACAGATTCATATCAAAGGAATGGGACTATTGGATTAGGGGGAGGGTAGTTGGGGTGAAACCACCTGTCGCAAAGGTGGTGTCACAGGTGAGTGGGAAGGCCTCACTTGTGACGTCAGGTAAGGGGTAGCTCATGTATTATTAGACTGTGAATGGCTTCATTGGGAGAAATCACTAGACAAAAAAAAACAAAAACAAAAACAAAAAAAAAAACCCCACAAACTGGTGGATGGGTGAAGGGGGTGAAGGTGAGGGTGGGGTGGGGCTGGGTGCTACACCTCAAAACGTCTACATAGATTATATATATATATACAGAGAGAGAGAGACTGAAAGCAAAATCCTAATTGTGGCGTGTGGCCAACCTCTTGCAACACGGTCAGCTGACCCAACAGGTCTAACGGCGGAGAATCCAGTTTCTCTGGAGCCTGTTTTTCCAAGAAGAAGCGAGGGGGGGGGGGGGGGGGGGGGGGGGGGGGGGGGAGGGGGGGGGGGGGGGGGGGCGACGTCAGGGAGATGGTAGCGCCTGGCAGGCGACATCAATACCTCATCCACTTCCTCATCCTCGGCGGAAGGAGGTGAATCACGGATTCACCATTCATCCCCCTCCCCCCCCCCCCCCCCTCCCCCCACCTCCCACCCAGGCATCTAACCCCCTCCCCGCAGTTCGCCAGCTGGCCTTCAGCCCCCCTCTTTCCCCTCCCTCCCCCCGCCGCCTCCCCCCTCCCCCACCCCCATCCTATGTTTTCCTCTGCCCGTTCGTTCAGGAAAACCGACTTTATGCCCATCAAGTGAGTGGCTATTTAGCACTTATTTTGCTAGAGTATGACAATCCCCCCTCCATCACACACACACACACACACACACACACACACACACACGCACACACGCACCATGCACACATACATTCACCATGCACACACACACACACACACACACACACACACACACATACACACACACACACACACACACACACACACACACACACACACACACACACATCCCGCCCCCGTTCCCGCCACCCAGTTGTTATGTCGTCAGAACCATGAAAACACTGATGGTGTGTGATTCACAGAAAGAACGATTATCGTACATCCGCACCAACCACCAGCACCCACACATATATCACCACCGCCACCACCACCACCACCCACCACCACCCTTTCTCCACTCTGCATACACCTCCTATTCCCGCCTCCCCTCTTCCTGTTCATATGTCGGTTTCCTTATCTGGTTGTGAAGTAGGAAGAAACTTTATGGAGAGCTTGACAGCAGAAGGTCTTCAGAGAAGAAAACCCCCCTCAGACAAATGTTCCGGCCCTGAAGTCCTTACCCTCTAAAGGGGCCGGGCCACATCCAGGTCATGACTCTCAGATGCCCTTCTACTGCGAAAAGTCTTATATGTCTTATTTCGATCGTGATGTTGAAACGGAGGAATTCGTTTTGTGCTAATAACCAAGGTCTATTCACAATGGAATCCATCCTCCACCTGCTCCCCCTTCATTCCCGCCATAGCTAACACGATCGCCTCAGACCCGTGGAATTTAGGTGGTGTACGAAAGTGGGTGATGTTTTTTTTTTTCATTTATTCTTTCTTTCTGTCTATTTATTGATGTATTCAGTTAATTACTTATCTATTATGTTTTGCTGTCCCATGTTCTGTCCCACCTCAGTGGCTTTGCACCCACGCCGCACATTCCGACCCCCCTCTGCCCCTGCCCCCGCCGCAGCCCTGGCACCAGCAATCCACGGTGAGCAGTCAATGTCAAGTCGTTAAGAAGCAACCCTCGGGAGGAGATACTGCACTGAAGCCGAATCGCTTCGGTGGTGTTCAGTGGCGCCTGTTCTGATCCAACATACGCAGGACACCACTTACTAAGCCCCATACTGACGACAATAATTGCTTAGTCAAGAGCCGTCGTGTGTGAGCTCTCCCTCCAGAGGGCGCCAGCATGTCCGTCCAACGATAACCCCATTGACTCACCGACACCCGGTAACTCCAACTGGAATCAAACCAAGGCCACAGACGTGGAGAGGACATCAAAACCGAGGTCACCATGAGAGCAGGGCATGAAGGGCCACAGAATTTAACTTTTTTTTTTTATATTTTTTTTATCAACGCTGATCGATGAGAACGACGATGATGAAGATGATGCTACGGATTTCCATTCCAATCTGAAAACTGCTTAACAGGGCTGTATAGACCCCGCACCTTTGTCGTCTTCCCTCACACTACCGCCCCCCCCCCCCCCCCCCCCCCCCCCCCCCCCCCGTCTCTCTGTGTGTCTCGAAACTTAGTAGATGTGTTGTTGTGTGTATGGACTAGTTTGCACGCAGTGAAACGTTTTCGATGAAACTGAACTGAAACTGAAACTGAGGCGTGTGAGGATTTTTAAGAAGTTTCGTTGAATGAACTTGACGTCTGTCTGACCAAGGGAAAGGGTGGGACGGTAGGGGATGGGATGGTGATGGGGGCGGGTGGGTAGGGGGACACCACCACCCGAACTCAGATAGCAACGACGACATGATGTTTCACGTCATGGAACGTGTAGTGGTTCTGTTGTCTTTGTTGCTTTGATTGGTAATTCTGATAATTTTGGTCATGCTAGAGTATAGCGCTCTTAATTGCCGAGAAAAAGCAAACGCTTAAGTCTGCCGTGGGGACACACACACACACACACACACACACACACACACGCGCGCGCGCGCGCGCGCGCATGCACACTCATGTCTGCTGATGTTCAAGTGTTCTCCGACAGGTGATGATTCTCTTGTGTTCTTTGATGCGGAGTTTCAATTTCCTTTCTGTTTCTCCGACGTATGTCTGGTCACAATCTCCACACTGGATCTCGTAGATTGCCCCTGATCGTTCTAGTTTGTCCACTTTGTCCTTTGGGGCCACTAGTCTGCTTCTGGTGGTGTTGTAGGGCTTAGAGTGGACCACACCACGCCATTCTTCCTGATCTAGCGGGCGAGACATAGGGGATGGTGACATCCAAGGGAGGGGCTCATTTTCTTGGTGGAGAGGTGGGGAGCGGTCTTCTTGCTTCCTGGTAGGTCCCAGGCCCATTTGGGGTAGCCTGAGATGCTCAGTACTTCCCGAGAGTGACGGAAAAAAAAATCAAAAAGCGGAAAAAGAAATTTCCACATCCAGCTTTTTTTTTTCTTTTTCTCTTCTTTTTTCTTTTTTTTTTTTTTTTTTTAACAACCAGTCTCTTACACACCATTCATAGTCTGTATGTTCTCTTACAAATGGACATATTTTTGCTGATTTTAGTGTTTTGGTGTTTGATACAATCTGTCTGGGTTTTTTTTTTTTGTTTGTTCTAATGTGTGATGTACTGATAATGTGCTGCTTATACAAAGAAAACAACAGAGAAAAAGGAGGAAAGAAGGGAAGGAAGGAAATAAAAAAAAAAAGAGGAAGAAGGAAAGAACATAAAAACGAAAAAAGTATCCGTAGCTGTGTAAAGACAAAGTGAAATAAAATAAATGTACAGTTGTTAAGTCATCACAGTCGTTACAATAACTCCTCTTACCGCAGCTAGTTTACTGAAAAACCGGTTGGTTAAGCTGTTAACTAGTGCTCAACCTGTAAACCGTATAAGCCGAGTGAGCGCGGGTAAGCAACTAGTCTCTGAAGAAATTCCGACTAATTCGCCTACACAGTCCAGCCGACGAGGGACTCTGTTTAATTGTTGTGTGACAGGCAGGTATGTTGAGTTAGCTAACAAATTGAGAGTTTGTAATTCTGCATTTTTCTAACTCATGTTCGTGATTTGCTCATTTGTGTGTGTGTGTGTGTGTGTGTGTGTGTGTGTGCGGGCGCGCGCGCAGGTGTTACCGAAAGAAATGTAGATTTTTATATATGTTTTTTGTTGTTGTTGTGTTTTGTTTAATTATTTGTTTATTTAAGTGTGTTATATCTATTTTCTTATTTATTATTATTTTTTATTTTTTTTTTTTTTTACCCATGTTCGCATTTTTGAAAATGATGTTCTGTGTGAGAGCAATTTTCGTCTGTTGGTCAGATTGAGGGGGGGGGGGGGGGGGGGGGGGTGAGAAGGGTAGAAAAAAAAATGTATTGATAGTAATGACTGACCATGAAATGATCTTCTCTGTTTTTCTCTCTCTCTGAAATTACAATTTGCACACATGTTTCTGTTTGCGCATGTGCTCCTCCTGTGCGCTTATGTGCACCGGCACTCAAAATATGCTGTTCCTCCCGCTTCTTTATCTTTAAATCCCCGCTCGTCCATCGGCCCCCCCCCCCCCCCCCCCCCCCCCCCCCCCTTTTCCCTTTAAGTTCTAGTTGTCAACACGTCTGTGAGGCATATATTGGTATATTAATTGATGGTTTTATGGAGAGAGATTCGTTTTCCCGCTTGAATCAGAATCTTTGTGTATGTAGGTCTCATGACCACTTCCCTTGAGGTTTAAATGTACTTAGAATATATCGACATTTTGCGTACTTCATTATTAAAACAAAGTGGTAGCAGCTAGCAGTTCTCTCTCTCTTTTGACACTTGCTGGATGCCCATATTCACAGTGATCTTGTTTTTTTGTACCTTTTGTCCTTCGCACTATTTTCCCTTATCAATTCGATCCTGTTTTCTTTATCTTTTGTTGTTTTGTGTTTTTTTTTTTCCCTGTATCAGTGTGCTTATGTATAGGTTGTTCGTCAAATGTTTTACTCAGTATATGTTGTGCGTCACAAAGTGTTCTGAACTGTATGAATATACAAGCTGTGTATTTCTTGATGAAAATACGACATTTCAAGTATTTTTTCTTTTATTGTTGGTAGATTTATTGGTTTGGTCGTGCAGTGATCACTTTCTCCTTGGTACGTGGTAAAGGATTACTGAACGGATCACTTTCTCCTTGGTACTTGGTAAAGGATTACTGAACGGATTGCTCATGCAGTTACTGTGTTCGCTGGGCACCGTTGTGTTTTTTCCTCAAATCTCTCACAGAGTAGTTCTTTTTTCTTCTACAATAAATTAAATGGATATGCGTAACAGTACCTTTAGATTGTAAACGTACAATTGTAATGGACTTTATGATTCTAAAAAAAAGAAAGATGATTCTAAAAAGAGGATGTTTTGAATTTATTCGTTCTAAAAGAGATTTCCAGTTTCATGTTTGTAAGAGTCACACTGGCCGGCGCAGACCAAAGGGGCTAGATACCAAGAGAGTTGACTCTGCTCTTTTCTTCATTGGTAATTGATTACAGATACGGAGTTACTTCCCTTTGCCCCTGCGTGAAAAATAGGCTGCTGTGCACTGTTAGCAACACCAATCTAAGCACATTATGAATGCAAAGGTAAAAGTAATTTTTCAGTCTTCGGTGTTTGAATTTCAAGTATACTTAATGTTTACTTAATTTAGACGTTTTTTAAAAACATTTTGTTCACAACAAAAGGACTGTAGAGGCCATGAAATATGCACTTGTGCATGTGGCAAATAGTCACTTTGTAGAATATTGTCCTATTTCAAGTATTTGTTTGTTTTACCTGGATGGTGCTTTAATTTTCCTTTTTAAATTAAAATTTTTAAATTAAGTTCCAGGTTTTTCTTTTTCAGTTTTAAAACAAAAACATGAAATTGAAAAATGCTCAAGCACACACGCGCACACACACACACACAAGACAAGACAAGAGGAGAGAGAGAGAGAGAGAGAGAGAGAGAGAGAGAGAGAGAGAGAGAGAGATGACATTCAAATAAATACTGGATGCACAAACATTTAATTTTGCAAACAAATTTTATTTCAAGATTCAAAGAGATGATATATAGAAAATAGAACAAGCGCATTCTTCCAATAAAACCTGTGTAAGGTTGGAGAGAAAGGAGTGCAGGTAATAAATTGAGAGTAAAAGCATAACAGCAAAGGAATGTCAAGTTAATAAGAACACAAATAAAATCAAAGAAATGTCAAGTTAATAAAAACAAACAAAATCGAAGGAATGTCAAGTTAATAAAAAACAAATAAAAGCAAAGGAATGTCAAGTTTAAAAAAACACAAATAAAAGCAAAGGAATGTCAAGTTAATAAAAACACAAATAAAAGCAAAGGAATGTCAAGTTAATAAGAACACAAATAAAGGCAAAGGAATGTCAAGTTAATAACACAAATAAAAGCAAAGGAATGTCAAGTTAATAAAAACACAAATAAAATCAATACACCAAATGTACCAAGATAAGTTAATAAAGTTAATAAGTTAATAAATGATAATTGCTCTAAATGTGGGTTAACTTCATCATTTTGCGGTTGCGTTTTTGTGATTTCTGTGAAAATGCCAAACTGCAGTCTTTTTAGTGTGAAGTGTATCCGCTCGGTCAAGAAAAACTTTGCAACACGAGTGTGAAGATGACATGCACCACTAGGAGTAAGACAGACAAGCACACTGTGATTGCAATCAGTCAAAGACAGCAGCCGTGTCATCGCCTTATTTGCATAAATAACACAGTATCAATGTTTTTGCAATAGATCTTCTCCATATTTTTGACAGAGCATACTAGAGCATTGCTGGGCACAGTAAGACCTACTGTGCAGGCACTATGTTGCTTTGCCAAGAGCGGCTCTTGCTCAGCATCACCTGTCCACTGGCCCACTAGCTGGTCTTGGCAGGACTGGCAAACTTTGGGAACAATTTTCTTGGCTATGTAGCCTGCAATGTATGTTAACACATTGTTTTGCACTGTCAGACAGAAAGGGTCTTTTGGGGCAGGTTGAGGAGTGGAAAGTAACAAAGAGACTGCATTTCACTGTCCATGTCTGCTGCACCTACATCATTTGCTTCAACAGGTTGGGCATGGCTTGGTGGTGATGTAGTTTGTACATTCTTCAGCTGGCTGAGGGTAAGCAGAAACTGATCAGTGTCATCTTCACAGTTGCTGCCTGTGCTATGCAAAAAAAAAAGTAGTCAACCATAGCACGGCGCATGTAAATTCTAAAATCTTTGGCACTTGGATTATCAATATGTGCTGAGTTTCCTCTTATCCTGGAAAAAAGATTTTCAAGACAGTCTTGATTCAACCTGTCAGTTAAAAGAAAACTTTAATCCATACTTGTCCCTCAGCTCAGCCCAAAGAGACAAAAGACAACGGATTGCCATTTTCCAACCTGACAAACACGGCAAAACAGCTTGAAAAGTTCCCCCTGACTTAACACCACCAAGCCACTCCAACATTTCTTCCAAAAATTCCACATGGCCAGACCCATCTCTTATGGCACCACCCATTTTTTGCTTTGAATGCAAATTGCCACTGTTGAATGCATTGAACAGGCTGTCAAACCTCTCAATGAACGCAGCAGTGGCAAGAGCATCACTGTCTCCAGAGTATCTACTCATCAATGTGATGCCAACACAAACGCTGTGTGACATCACCTGAGCAGCATACCTAACCTTGAGCGAAGAAAAGGGTGGCAAAGAAATGTGCTTTTCGGTGAGTCTTGGTGCAACACGTGTGGGATTTTGCCGATCAAACTGAAACAAATTGACTACATGTTGCCACGAAATATCCCCCTCTGGTGTTGTAAACCCACTTTTCTTAAAATTGTTCCGAACATTTTTCAGCAAGTGTGGTGGGTCATAAAGCACAAAGATTTTTGCATCTCCGTGAAAAAAATATGGCTCTTCTTCCGACACTTTGCAATAGTTTGAAGATAGTTTTCTGTTATTAGAACCCTGATTATATACAATGCACTTCACATCTAGTCCAGCATCTTTCAGTTTATCAAGACATTTCAACAACAAGGAGTGCAGCATGCCACTGTCAATTGAGCCACTGGACAAAAAGTAGCCTATTGGCTGCTTCCAATTGTTTAAATACCACGGGCCATAAACACAGTGGCATGATTTGCACAAAAACGGGATTTGCCACAATGCCCAAAGTCCTCTAATCCCTCCACATCATCCTTTTCATGTTTGTAGGCAACTTTTTCTTTTATGCACATTTCATCAAAAACTAGTGTACACAGTTTTCCATTAGTTTTCCACTTTGTGTGCCAGGGACTTCAAGATATTGTCACTAAACCAGGGTATATGTGAATATCTTGCACACATTTCTTCAATGTGCTGACTGAGGGTAGCACAAAAATCTTTTTGAGCAATCTGTACGCCTTTCTGCTTGCATGGTACAGGGGGCAGTGCAATTGTTTTGTCTCTTTAGGTCCACCTCCTACCATTCTTTTTCTTGTTGTAAACACGCAACTGTGATTCCAGGAAGTCCGCAGTCGTGTCAGCAAAGAAGTGGCGAAGCTCCTGGATCAAGTTAGCTTTTCTTTCATTCTCATTAGCAGTCTGGGTAGGACGCTGCTTAGGGGAAAGTTTTCGTAATCGCTTCTTCAAGCGACTGTTCTTGTTTTGAGCAAGCTTCAGTTTTGACTTCAGTGTTTGTATGTCGCTTGGCCTGGACGATGATGATGACGAACTGGTTTCACCCACAGGTTCCCAATACTGGATGACTGAGGTCATCAGGTGCCTGAGGTGGGTCATCGTTGGAGTCTTCTGAGCCTGTCAACAAAGTCACATAGGATACAATAAATTACCGCACTCTGCAGTAAGAGTAAATGATGTAATAAATAGGGCTATTCCTGAAAAATAAAATGCTATTATAAATGAAAATATACTAAGAACAGTTCCAGCATACATAATCCCATCGGCTGTTGAATCAGATGTGCTATCAGGAATTTGCGCGCATTATAATATTAATAGCTACATGTATTGAGTCTGCTTTTGTTAAAAAATCTTTGTTTGTATATTTTATTTGTTACTGTTTACCTCACCTTCATCATCCTCCTTCAATCTCTTTACTCACACATGTCTAATATCACATCATTTTACTAGTGAACTGACATTAAACAGAAGAGAACTCACACAAACACACACACACACACATTCACTTTTGAATCACAGCACTACATAAAAAATAAACTACGCATAATTTAGTCTTCTGACCTTGTTTTGTTTTTCTCCTTTTCCTTGTGGGGCTCGGAGATGGCCTCTCCCTTGGCTTCCGTCTTTTCCCAGTTATCTGCTGTGGCGGATTGGGAACGTCAAACAAGAGTTGGAAGAGCATTCCAAGTCAAACGGTCTCTCTCCGCTGGGCAATTGAACTGACTTGGTTCAAAGTGGTTACTGCATAAGACATAGCCACGCTTGTTTAGTTGCTCGGTCTTCCCAATCAAGTCTTGTCGCCTGCTGTTCTGCACCCAGACACGGCATCTGAAACAAATAAAAACAAGGACTGATTGCAGTTTTTGTAAAACTAATGAGAGTGCCACACAATAACACACTTGACAATCAGAAGTAACTCTGGCCTTTGTAACAAATTTGTAAATGAATGGAAACAGAAATTATACCTGTACTTTTCATTCATAAAAAACAAGTAAGATATATCATTCTCTCTTTAGTGAGAGGAACTGGTGATATAAACAAGTCACAACACAATCGTTAAAGACCAAAAATATTTTTTTTGGTTGTATTAATTTATAAGCATCTCTTACCTAAAGTAAAGGAAATAAAAAATCAGAAAATGGTAAGATAGAAACTTATTTTTAGTAATGCTATAACGATTTTTTTCAAAATTAAATTGAACTAAGAGAGCTTAACGATCAACTTTGAGTTTGAACCAAACAAAAACACAACACGATAAACGCAGTCGACCCACGCACGACTCACGAGTATTTAACTATTAGCAAATAGCATAGACGATTCATGTAATTATTATTAATGAAACGTCTATGATTACAGAATTGAGTTTGCACAGACTCCACGATGATTTTCACTCAGTAATTGTTTCAATCCGAGTTTCAGCCTTTCGAATTTCTATGCTATTTCACCTTTTGCCGTTTTGTTTTGGGTATTACATAATGTAGTCTACGCCCCTTTCCCTTTGCTGGCTTTCGCTTTGGCTAAGTCTAATATTTGTAAAAAAAAAAAAAAAAAAAAAAAAAAAAAAAAAAAACTAATTAAAAAGTTTTGTAATTTTGTTTTACTTACCTTTCTGGGTCTCTTGGAAGCGGAAAAAATGACATCTTTTTGCACTCTATTTTCCATCTTGCGTTTGAACAGCCGATCGCCCCACAACCTTCTCCACCGTGCTTGCCGCGAGCAGCCATTGCAATCTATTCACGTAGCAACGGACGATAACTCTGTTTTACCGTCTTCGCGTAGAGAGCCGGAATCGTTCCTCTTATAATCTACACTCTTTGCGCAGACTGAAGCTTTATACGGGCCAGTTGGGGATATAATGTTTGGCTGAGTGGCTCTGAAACAAATAGAAATGGAGTTGCTATACTTTTCAATAACAATTTTGAATACAAAGAATTTGATGTGATTGGAGATCCCCATGGTTGTTTCAACGTGATGAGTATTGAAATTTTGAAGAAGAAAATTACATTAATGAATTTGTACGGACTAAGTAGTGGCGACCAACCAGATTTTTTTTTTTGGATAGAATTTGTGAATGTATAGAACAGCTTGACTACGATTCTTATATTATAACAGGGGATTGGAATTGTGCCCTGAATGCAAAATTAGATGTACAAAACTATGCCAGTACAGAGAATCGCGCCAGAACTCGAAGGAAAATTATTGATATTATGGCAAAACATAATCTAGTTGATGTTTATAGAGAACTGTAACCTAATAAACGAGTATACACATGGCGTAAATTCAATTCTGTAAACCAAACAAGACTTGATTACTTTCTGATCAATAATGACTTGATGATTGATGTAACTGATGTGTTTGTTGAACCAGGATATCGATCAGATCATTCGTTTGTTGTATCGGAATTAAGGAAAGAACAATTTAAACGTGATCGACCTTTTTGGAAGTTCAATAACAGCTTACTGAAAGATAAGATTACATAATGCATATGAAATATACCATTAAAGAAGTTAAGCAAAAAACAGTAAATGGTACCAGTTTACAACCTTGACAATGTTAATATGATTTCAAATGACAACATGACTTTCCAAGTGAGTAATCAGCTCTTTTTTGAAATATTACTGATGGAAATACGAGGAAGAACAATTTCATATGCAACATAAAAGAAAAGACAGAATGGTAAACAAGAAAAAAAATTTTTAAAAAAGAAATACAAGATATTGAACTAGATTTAAAAACAGATGACTTACCAGTGTTAGAGGAATTGAAAATACAATTACAAGAATTAAGACAGTCTAAAGTCCGAGGCATTGCAGTTTCAATCAAAAGTCCAATGGATTAATCAAAGGGAAAAGCCAGCAAGTACTTTTGTGACTTACAAAATAGAAATGTTGTCGACACAAATCAATATCGATTTTAGAAAAGAATGATGGCGCTGTTATTTCAGACCAGAGGGATATTTTAGGTGAGGTGAAATCATATTACGAGCAGTTGTATAGTTATAGAGATGTGGATGACATTCACCTTCTAAGTGAATTACCAGATGCTGCAACTTTAACCGATGAGGAGAACAAACATATTGAAGGGCCAATTACATGTGAAGAAGCAGCAGCTGCTTTAAAACAAATGAAGAATTTCAAGAGTCCTGGTCCTGATGGGTTCACTATTGAGTTTTATAAGTACTTTGTTTTAAAGACATTTGTCCATTTCCTTGTACGTTCTGTGAATGAGGGATTTCAAAGAGGACAGCTTTCAGCTTCGCACAGGCAAGGAATTATTACATGCATTCTTAAAGAAGGAAAATAAAACGATTTATCAAGAACTGGCACCCTACATCCCTGACTAATATGGCGTACAAAATCGCCTCTGCATGTATTGCGAATCGTTTAAAAATAGTTTTACCTTCAATAATACATGAAAGTCAGAAGGGTTTTTTTAAAAAGGGCGGATTCATTTGTGAAAACATTAGGTTACTTTACAATACTTTGATATATTTTGAAAAAGAAAATGTTCCTGGTATGTTTCTTCCAGTTGATTTTGATAGTGTTTCCTGGTCATTCCTACAGAAATGCTTTTTTTTTTTTTTTTAAATTTGGACCAGACATGATAAACGTGGTAAAGAACTTCTACTTTGGTATTTTGACATATGTGTCGGTGAATGGACAGTATTCTTCCTGGTTTCCAATACAGAGAGGAGTGAGACAGGGGGACCCCTCCTCACCGTATCTCTACTTAATTTGTGCTGAGATTCTTTCAATAATGCTCCGTAAAAACTTGAAGATATATGGAATCAGTGTGAAGAACAAAGGAATTTTATTGTCTCAGTTTGCAGATACGTCATTATGCTTCGATGGAAGTGATAAATCTTTTCATGAATCAGTGAACATTTTTAACTGAATTTGCTGAAATTTCTGGGTTAAAGATGAACTTCGACAAAAATCAGGTTATTTGGATAGGGAGTAGTAAACGTTCAAATATTTGATACATGCGGCACACAAAAAATTTCATTTGGGACCCTGGTACTTTCAAATTTTTAGGCGTGGTGTTCTCCACCGTTGCTGCAAGTGTTACAAAGATTAACGTCGTGGATAAGCTTCTTGCAATAAAAAAGAATTTTGATTTATTGGAGTAAGCGACAATTGACACCATTTGGGAAAATAACAGTAATCGAGACCTTGGCTGTGTCAAAAATTGTACATTTGTTGATTAATTTGCCTGCCTCCCGCCCCCCTCCCCCAGAAGATTTCATTGCTGCATTGGAAAATGAGTTGATGATATTTTTGTGGAGTGGGAAGCAGAGCAGGATTAAGGCACTGTGATGTTTAAACAATACAGTGAAGGAGGCTTTAGAATGACAAATATTAGATCATTTTTGACCTCCATGAAAATATGTTGGCTGAGATGTACTTTTGGATGAATCTGAGTGGAAGGATTTTACAATTAATATGTTCCCAGAGTTAGCAAGGTTAAGACAATTTGTGCTGAGTATGCAAATGTGGTTTTAAGGAAAGTTGATAATTTGTTCTGGAAGGATGTAATGAAGCACTACAAAAACGTTATCTGAAATCCTGCCCCATCACAGTTCATGAGTTCATGGCAGAGTGTATTCAATATCAAGTTCATACAGTGAGAGACTGAAAGGGGGTGTATTTACAAGAATGGTGTAATCATAATATTTTTTTTTTGTGTGAAATAGTTTCATAAATACGGATGGTACCTTCGTGACAATGAATTTGATTAGTTTTTCCCAATGTTAGAACAAACTTTTTAATATACGAAGGCATTTTGAATGCACTGCGAGCTTATTGTCAGAAATTAAACATAGTTTTGTCTAATAGCTATGAAACCTTATATATACCCCCTATATTTTATACTGTTTGCATAATGTCTTTAGTTTTTCAGCAACATTTTTCCTCCCCACACTTTTGTTTTGTTTCGTATACTACCCTTTGCTGGCTGCTTTGGGGGTGCTATTGGATTCTTTTTTGAACCCTTGGTGGTGAGAACACACACAGTATTATGGACTGTGGCGTGTCTCTATTTGACGCCAGGAGCACAGACACATTGAGCCATTTCTCCCGGATGAGTCAGATCCAGCGGACGCAAGACCTAGGAGCAGGCAATACCAATAGATCTGCCTTCAAGAGGGATTAAGATAAGACCTAGGAGCAGGCAATACCAATAGATCTGCCTTCAAGAGGGATTAAGATGGTTCTCTCATGCGGCCACTAAAGAGTTTTCATATTTATAATGTATTTTCTTAATGTATCTTCCCATTTTCTTCATCTTCAACTCCACTCCCCACCCCGCCGCAAGTTAAAATCTTTGCCAAGTCATTACTGCGATGACGGAGAGGTTGTTGGCCTGTGCTTGTTTTCCCCCACTATTAGATTGTTCGTCTTTGTATATGTCTGACTTCAATCAAGTTTAAAAGGCTGTGCCGGTCTTGAATAAAAGTTATTCAGTGTTAGTTTTTCTTATGGGAGCAAGACTTACTCTATTTGTTTATCGTTTTATAAAAACGAAACACACACACACACACCAGCAAAAACAATAACAAGGTAATCGAGCAATCATACCTTCTTGAACACAAAACAAAAGGGAGACCAGGGGTCTTGGGGGGAGGAGGGGGGGGGGTGGGTGAGGGGGGGGGGGGGGAAAGAGGGGAGTTGGAGGCAAGGGGATGGGGTGGGGTCTAATAGCATTCTCATATCAAATACCAATCAGACATGATTATATACAAATATTCAACCATTTTCAAAAACACGCACTTGAAGTACATCTTGATGAATGTGGTACTGGTAGTTTACAGATAAAATACATATGTTCTATTTTGAATTCTAACATTCAAACTAATCGAGAATCGACTTGTACAAAAGCCAAGTTTGATCAAATTGTGCACAGACTCCCTTTTATAATTGCCACGTAATGTTCTAAGGAATATCTCTATCTTTCAACAATGTAACAAAGGTGTGTATATGTGGTTGTGCTTTTAGTTCTTTGTCAATCACACTAAATTATGACAGTGGGAACATTTCTGAGTCAGCAACTGCTTTAAAAAATCCATCCAAAAATTGGTGTGTAATATGACAGTTAAACGGCATGTGAGAAATTGTCTGCTTTTCTTGCTCACAAAGATTACATATAGAAGAGTTTTTTAAAAGATACAAGAACAAGAGTCTCTGGGTTGGAAGTTATTCATGTAACAGTCTAATTTGAAACCATTCCAATTGTACATCACTAGATATTCTATAACAATGTGAGAAAATGTGCAGTTTAGATCCTCAAACCAATTATTCCAACTGGAAACAGTAGTTGGGGTGATTCCGTTTACATTCAACATATTCTGTATGAATTTACCACCTTTCTTTATACAGGACCAAGTTTATATTCTCTAAGGTTTTATAGCTATTAGACAAAACCATGTTTAATTTCTGACAATAAGCTCGCAGTGCATTCACAGGCGACCCATCTGTAACAGTCTTTCATTGATGCTTTCAAAAAAGGCTGCTTTCATTGATGCTGCTTTCACTGATGCTTTCTTTGATGCTTTCAATAAAGAACGGAACAACAAAAAACAGCAACAGCGTTTCTTGTGATATTTTCTCTGTGTCGGTCTACTATTGCCCACTGTGTCGGTCTACTATTGCCCACTGTGTTGATCTACTATTGCCCATCGTGTTGGTCTACTTTTGCCTACTGTGTTGGTCTACTATTGCCCACTGTGTTGGTCTACTATTGCCTACTGTGTTGGTCTACTATTGCCTACTGTGTCGGTCTACTATTGCCCACTGTGTCGGTCTGCTATTGCCCACTGTTTTGGTCTACTATTGCCCACTGTGTTGGTCTACTATTGCCTACTGTGTTGGTCTACTATTGCCTACTGTGTTGGTCTACTATCGCGTACTGTGTTGCTCTACTATTGCCTACTGTGTTGGTCTACTGTTGCCTACTGTGTTGGTCTACTATTGCCAAATGTATTGGGCTATCATTGCCAATTGCGTTGGTCTACTGTTGCGTATTGTGTTGGTCTACTACTATTGCCCATGTGTCGGTCTACTATTGCCCACCGTGTCGGTCTACGATTGCCTATTGTGTCGGTCTACTATTGCCCACTGCGTCGGTATACTATTGCCTGCTGTGTTTGTCTACTGGTGCCCACTGTGTTGGTCTACTATTGCCCGCTGTGTTGGTCTACGTTTGCCTACTGTGTTGGTCTACTATTGCCCACTGTGTTTGTCTCCTTTTGCTTACTGTGTTGGTCTACTATTGTCTACTGTGTTGGTTTACTATTGCGTGCTGTGTTGGTCTACTATTGCGAACTGTGTTGATCTACTATTGCCCACTGTGTTGGTCTACTATTGCCTACTGTGTTGGTCTACTATCGCGTACTGTGTTGCTCTACCATTGCCTACTGTGTTGGTCTACTGTTGCCTACTGTGTTGGTCTACTATTGCCAAATGTGTTGGGCTATCATTGCCAATTGCGTTGGTCTACTTTTGCATATTGTGTTGGTCTACTATTGCCCGTTGTGTTGGTCTACGTTTGCCTACTGTGTTGGTCTACTATTGCCCACTGTGTTTGTCTACGTTTGCCTACTGTGTTGGTCTACTATTGCCCACTGTGTTTTTGTCTCCTTTTGCTTACTGTGTTGGTCTGCTATTGTCTACTGTGTTGGTTTACTATTGCGTGCTGTGTTGGTCTACTATTGCGAACTGTGTTGGTCTACTATTGCCTACTACGTTGGTCTACAACTCCTCACTGTGTCAGTCTGCTATTATCCTCACTGTCGATCTACTCTTATCCACAATGTTGATCTACTCTTTAACACCATGCTGACCTTCTCTTACACACAATGTGATCTACTCTTACACTCCATGCTGATCTACTCTTACCACATTTCTCCCCAACACGTGCGCTGACCTTTTCAAGCACCACAGCTCCAGAAGATAATGACAGTCTTCTTTCTATTTCGAACATTTTTTACATCACCCCGCTAAGTGAATTTATTCTCCAATATGAAAATTTCCTGCCCCCCCCCCCCCCCCCCCCCCCCCCCCCCCCCCCCCCCCCCCCCCCCAAATTTTGCTTACTACTTCAGAGTCTCCTGATATGGATTGTGCGCCAGCTAAGCATCGTTCTTAACAAACTTCAAAACTGTGACATAAAAACTAATTAAGGAAGACGTCCATCCTGGAGCCAGACAACCTGAATAATTACAGACTCATATCAACCCTTCCAGTTCTGTCCAGACTACTTGAACCATCGATTCTCCACCACCTTGTCTGTCATGACCACCTGCTGTCTTCTCATCAGTCAGCCTGTCAGGTAGAGCATTGTTGTCCTGTATTCTGACCCATCAGTCAGCCTGTCAGATAGCACATTGTTCTCCTGCATTCTGACCCATCAGTCAGCCTGTCAGGTCGGACACTGTTCTCCTGTATTCTGACCCATCAGTCAGCCTGTCAGGTAGGACATTGTCCTCCTGTATTCTGACCCATCAGTCAGCCTGTCAGGTAGGAACCAGACAACCTGAATAATTACAGACTCATATCAACCCTTCCAGTTCTGTCCAGACTACTTGAACCATCGATTCTCCACCACCTTGTCTGTCATGACCACCTGCTGTCTTCTCATCAGTCAGCCTGTCAGGTAGGACATTGTTCTCCTGTATTCTGACCCATCAGTCAGCCTGTCAGGTAGGACATTGTTCTCCTGTATTCTGACCCATCAGTCAGCCTGTCAGGTAGGACATTGTTCTCCTGTATTCTGACCCATCAGTCAGCCTGTCAGGTAGCACACTGTTGTCCTGTATTCTGACCCATCAGTCAGCCTGTCAGGTAGCACATCCATCAGTCAGCCTGTCAGGTAGCACATTGTTGTCCTGTATTCTGACCCATCAGTCAGCCTGTCAGGTAGCACATCCATCAGTCAGCCTGTCAGGTAGCACATTGTTGTCCTGTATTCTGACCCATCAGTCAGCCTGTCAGGTAGGACATTGTTCTCCTGTATTCTGACCCATCAGTCAGCCTGTCAGGTAGGACATTGTCCTCCTGTATTCTGACCCATCAGTCAGCCTGTCAGGTAGGACATTGTTCTCCTGTATTCTGACTGGTCTTCTAGTCTCTCTTGATCTGGGATATTTCAGATACATTTGACACATTACATTACAAAGTTCTGTTACGACTAGAACATATCAGAATGACAAAATCTGTTCTCAGATGCGTGTAATCGTATTTTTCGGGAGAAAAAAAAAAGCTAATCTTGTCAACAAACGTATATGACGGAGTTCGAAATTTGTATGATAAAGATTGAGAATACTCGAGTAGAGTTTACAACACAAACAGACTGACTATGTCAGGGCCCCGAGCAGTTTAACACCTACAATAGAAAGTACAGCGAGCTGAACGCAGTGCACTGGTCAGTTGAACTCTGAGCAAGTGTGTGCCAGACTTTTGTACATCACGATCTTGGAGTGCTGACGGTCAGACCCGATCTGGGAATCAGACTCGATCTCATACCCGGACACCGCAGCCTTGCAGAGGTGCCAGACTGTATGAAATGACAGCCACTGAGCACACAACGAACAGCACGGTGTGTGTAAGAAGAGAAGAGAAAGAGTGCCCCCGTCAGGCAGCCGGCAGAAGTTAGAGGAGTACGTAGAACTGTGACGGAGTGTCCGCCCTAGAGGAGAGTGCACAGTGATGTGGTGTAGGACAAAGGTGTAAGAGTGTGAGGGTTAGAGTATAGGTAGGCAACAGGAAAGATAGTGTTTACTGCTTATGGCAAGGGTTACTGGCAGAGGACAAATTGAGGAGTGATGAAGGAAAGAGCAGTCAGTGGTTCCCAGACTTCTGCCTGGCTTCCTGCTGATTTGATTTGTTTGCATGTAGGGGATGTCATTAAATAGCACATGGAGAGGGAGATAAGTCAATACAGATTGCCTTCATTTATTTGCTGTAATTCATTGCTGATTTCATCTGTTTTGTAAAGAAAAGAAAATTTTGTTGGTCAAAGGGACGTAATTTTTTAAGACAAGCGTAACCAATGCCTCGACGGGAGAAAGATTTTTATCTCCCCTAGTTCATACTTCTATCCAACTCCGTTTTCTGCACCAACCCACGTCGGAGAGAGAGAGAGAGAGAGAGAGAGAGAGAGAGAGAGAGAGAGAGAGAGAGAGAGAGAGAGAGAGAGGTAATGTTGCTTATAGCCCAGCCGACCGCAAGGGGCCATATCAGGGCTGACAGAGAGGTGTCTGGGGGGGGGGGGTAAGTAATAATATATTTTAAAAAAGTCATTTTGGCCAAAGAGTTCCGTGGACTGCCTGTCACTGTCCTGATATGTCTGTGTTTGATGTTGTGTCTCTCATAATCTCCCCTCCTCCCTCCAGCTTCTCTCTCTCTCTCTCTCTCTCTCTCTCTCTCTCTCTCTCTCTCTCTCTCTCTCTCTCTCTATTTGAACGTGAATTTAAGAAAAAGCAGTAGAATTGCGTTTAGAAAACCTGGCTACTAAGCAGCAAGAAAAAAAATTGGACATATAATCATGTTATCATGCCTGTCGTACATACATATGAATATTGAAGAATACTGTTTTCAACAAAACTCATACATATAAATATTGAAGAATATTGTTTTTCAACAAAACTCAGTTTCACATTCGCATGCGTTGACCTGGCAAGTAAAGCAAAGACAGTTCTGATCTGCATTAGGGGAAAACTTTATGTTTTGAAGAATACTAGTTTAGATGTTATTCTGAGGTTATTTGATTCTCAGGTTCAGCCCATTGCTCAGTACGGTGCCGAACTTTAGGACCGGATGATGCAACCCGCCGTTGTGAAAGAGTGCCCCTCTTTGCCTTGAAGAAAATTATAGAAGTTGAAATGCCAACACCCAGTGACTTTATCTATAGAGACAGATCAATGTATAATCTATATGTTTCAATTCTGTATTAAGCTGTATTCGGTACTGGTAAGAATTAACGAACACGATTGAGCGTAGACTACCACGGAAAGCCTATATATGATGTTATACGACCTAGATGCAAGAGGTAAAAGAAATTGGTGTCAAATATTTGTATATCATATTAATTTGGATTTGGTTATGTTTAGATAAACTAAGGCGTGCAAAATGATCTATTAAATCTATGTGAATTTAAAAAGATACTGGTCGTATGCTGGTGGCAGGAATGGGACTTTCATGTCAAAAATAGTGATAGATTTAACATGTACTGGACATTTTGTACGGTACACGATGTCAAACTTTATCTGTGAGTAGGTTTAGACAAACACTTGAAATATATCATGACCAAATTAAGACTCGGAACTTCTGATATTGCACAGCACAGGTATCGTAACAGTAAATACACTGGGGTGGACTTGACTTGACCAGTATGCAAAAATGGAAAAGAAGACGAACAGCATTTTGCTTTATCCTGCCGTGAATTATCAAGGCTAAGAGCGCAATATATACCAACAAAAGTTTTTTCCAGGGGTCCCTGTCAATTTTGGTTAGGTCTGCTTATGGCATCTCAGAATGAAAGTATAGTCAATTTCTGTTTACTTGCTCAAGGCATTTCAGTTTCGATCAGTTATGAGTTTGTGACACAGACAGAAGTGTATCCAGTTTTTTTTTTTTCTAGCGTTCTGCACACACACACACGCACACATACGCACGCACGCACGCACGCATGCACATACACACATTTGTGCGCGTACGTGCACTCGCTCCAACGCACACAGATATGTACACACAGATTATTGATTTGATATAGATTTACATTTTTCTGTTTTTCAATTACGTGTGAAATGATTTTGTAAGAATAGAACGGTGGTAGCATTTTAACTGTTTGATTTATAGTTTGAAAGAAACTAGCAAAAGCTTGGAAGTGAAATGTAAGTAAAGGTGATCAAATTGCACTCCTCAGCCACCACACTATCTTCACAGAACTCCTTAAAACACACAAGTACCTTCGCACTGTTAGTGTTTCACAACAGGGTCATCCTTATTGCAACAGGTTGTCATGGTGACACGATAGGCAGAGTTTATCGATTTGTTCTCATTTTCTTTTCTGGAATTAATTTTTTTCGTGTGTGGATTCTTTTCTCTTTTTTGTTGTTGAGATTCCTGAATACTAGCTCTTTGTTTGAATGCCAAAGATGATAATGATTAATGTATTGCTGAAACGCCTTCTCCTCCTCCTCCTCCTGACACCGATACTTTTACTACTATTGCTGCTGCTGTTGTTGGTGCTGCTGTTACTACTACCACTATCATTACTGCTGCTGCTGCTGCTGCTACTACTACTACTACTACTACTACTACTATTACTACTATAGGCTATAGTAATTTATCCATGGGGCTACTAAATCCAACGAATATAAACAACACAAAGTCCAACACCACACGGACACGACCACCAAAGAACACACACTGAGTGTCAAAGGTTAGCATGGCATCTATCGTTATACAGACCCAAGATTCGGGGTTTACCCATATACGGTAGAGGGCGATATGCTAATTTTGCATATGCGTAAACGAAGTAAGTAAAAGATGCTTAAAATAGTACGGCTTTCTGGGGAATTATACGACGCAGGTGTAGAAAGGTCTTCACTGTATATGTAAACGATAATACGATGAGGGAAATGAAACAGAAAACATGTGTTGTGTATGCTAGTATCAACAGCATTCATATCATGAGTTTATAACAAGAATATATATACTTACATTACGTTCATAAAGAAGAACGTACTAAGAAGCATTAATGTATAATTAAGATAGAATTCTGCATATACATACTGTCATGGAAGAATGTTTTTGTTGCAGTCATAGTAAATTTTGTTCTAAATTACATAAAATTGATTTATTTCCTGTTGCGTACTCATGTGAATAGGCTGATGGCCTCACATTAAAGTCACGAGTCGCGAGTCACGAGTCTCTTTCTCTCACCCCCCTCTGGGTTTTAAACCAGTCTTTTTTCTCAGCTTGTCTTTTATACCTAAGGTATTGCTGTCGCTTCTGTAACCCAGACCGTTTCTTTCGACCCTACTCTGTCCTGTTCACATTTCTCTCTTTTGTCTGTTCTTCTCTCTCTCTCTCTCTCTCTCTCTCTCTCTCTCTCTCTCTCTCTCTCTCCTCTCTCTCTCTCTCTCTCTCTTCTCTCTCTCTCTCTCCTCCTCTCTCTCTCTCTCTCTCTCTCTTCCTCTCTCTCTCTCCTCTCTCTCTCTCTCTCTCTCTCTCTCTCTCTCTCTCTCCTCTCTCTCTCTCTCTCTCTCTCTCTCTCTCTCTCTCTCTCTCTCTGTCTCTCCTCTCTCTCTCTCTCTCTCTCTCTCTCTCTCTCTCTCTCTCTCTCTCTCTCTCTCTCTCTCTCTCTCTCTCTCTCTCTCTCTCTCTCTCTCTCTCTCTCTCTCTCTCTCCTCTCTCTCTCTCTCTCTCTCTCTCTCTCTCTCTCTCCCTTCTCTCTCTCTCTCTCTCTCTCTCTCTCTCTCTCTCTCTCTCTCTCTCCTCTCTTTCGTGGTGTTGTTCTCTTCTCCGCTGTTTCCATTCAGCTTACATAGGGATGGACCTAAAGAACATCCCTTTGGGTCATGCCCTTGTCTGTGTTGCTTCTCTACCACCTTCTTCACATGTACACTGAATTCCCCTCTAGCCTCATACTTCCACACATCAGCATTTACACACACATCCTTACAAAACTGCTTACGAAACAACCATTTTGCACCAAAACGGACATCACAAAATTCCCACCAGCTTCACCAGCCACTTTCATACAGTAACTCTCCTGTAGAACCTACCCCACCAACGTCCACGCGCGTTCAACTATCCTGACAAAACATCAACACAGTGTCCCACAGCAATACCGACCGAACAAGCCCAAGACGCCTGTTCTCCAAAGTCTGGTTACAAGGCAGCTTGAGCTGACTGAGTTGGTGGCACTCACTCGATACTCTGATGTTTAAATGGACTCTTGTCCTCCCTTTTGCATCGGGAGCGTTTGAAACACGGGAGGGTCCCTAACTACCTTAGGTGTCATCTATCATGTGGCAATTAGTTACCTGACCACTTCAACCTCCTTGACACAGTTCGATCAGACGAAGGTGCTCTTGCTAATGGGACGGTTACCTATTTCTCCGCTACTTTCAGTGTTCTTGTCGTCTAAAGCACTTAAGGCCCTTTGTGAGATGTTTCGCTCCCTTGACAACCTCTATAATTGTCAAAGGAATTTGTTCTGCAGTGGTTGCATGAATGTTTTCAGTTGATTTAGTGGACATGTGCCAGAATCACAACACCTACCAAAGAATGTGGTCACAAATCTAGGACACACTGAGTAGACTATATACAAAACAGAACAGCACAAAGTCCATCAAGACCTTAGTTTTTTTTCCTGATTTTAAAGCTTTAATTGTACTAGTTAGACTCAAATCCAGCCAGATGATACACAATGTTAGATTTTGCAAGGTTTCATCTAACGTGATTCTGTATGTGGTATTTTCATAACTGACTACAGTTTCATCGCCAACATCACCACTGAACACCATCTTTAAAAAAAAGCAAACGATTTTTTTTTAACAGAACTGTGATGTGTTCTACAGCATGTTGAAGATTTAAGTCATGCCCAAAACGTTTGGTTGTCTTTGTTTCAACTTGCAAGAGTTTCATATCGTTGCCTCTTATGCTCTAATGTTGTAACTTTCAGTAACTGTTTATGTTTATCCGTATAATTGTCTAAATGTTTAAGCTCTATGGCTATTTATTGATTTTGTGCCTTCTGTATCTCCACAATGGCCGCTTATATTTGTCATAGTTTCCCTGCACTATCGAAGCAAGGATTTGTTTTATCATCCTAGTTATCATTGTTGTATTCCAACAGTGGTCAGTAAACCAAACCTTTTGTTAAATGCAGTAAAAACTGCTCCAGTGTCAACATATATTAATTCATCGGCCAAATCTTTGAAAAGGCTAAACCTCCAGGAGATACAAAAGCATTACAATAGTTGTTCACTTCACCGTTGTTCCAGAGGTACTTTTCAAATTGCAGCTTTTCCAGGCGCGTTCAGAGGCTTTGTTTGAACTAAATTAATTTCAAAGAGCATTTCGAAAGGCACGTGTTTTGACTCGATTCAAGGGACTATCTTCAAACGGAATGCGCGATCAGTGAACCATTCAAGTGAATGAGTATGGTAAGTTTCTGTTGAATATGAGTGCTGCTCTGAATGTGTGTGAATGTATATTGAATTGTTCTATCATGGCGACCATAAACTGTGTCAGCTGAGCTCCTTGCTTTGATCTTTAATTGGTGTTTTTTTTTTTATTGTTCTGGAGCAAATAAACAAGTCATGTGTCGTATTGCTTTCTGCTTCTTTTCCAAATGAACGAATTGTTCTTGGACATTACGAAGAAAATGCAGATTAGTACCAATATCAATTTGCATGAAATACATTTTACGACTGCAGATGAAACGCAGCAGTCTATCTATTGAAACAAAGCTTTTGCCATTAAATGGGGAGAGGTAAAAATTAAGACTGGTATGGCAATGAATACCCAACGAAAGAGAAACAAGTGCAGCCAGCTCTTAGGCGTTATTGCCGTTTTAAGGGGAAACAAGTAGAAATCCTTGTCATATTCAGATAAGAAAAAGAGCAGCATGTACCAAAATGATGTTAAACAAAATAAGTAGAGTCTATAAACTCTCAACAAGCATTTTGGAAGACTGTATACTTAACAATGCCAAAGGACGATTACACAGAAAATAAAAGATCCGTTGGTGAATGATATGCTCATTAGAACTTGCTTTAAACAAGTGATACAGATAGCATAATTGAATAACACATTGACGACGACCACTGGTATTGATTGTATTGTTAACACCTCATGTCAGAGCGAGAAGTGCTACTGGGTATTCATCACCTAAAATCAGGAACAGTCTCAGGGCCAGCAGAACTGTTTAAGTATCTTACACACAGTTAACTGAACTTTAGTCAGGTTTTTCGAAGCTCTCTCAAGACAAAGTTGTCTACCTCACCAACTGGACTGAATTTGTATTTACTAGCGTACAAGGAAGTAGACCTGAATGATCCACCAGGAGGACATCAGTACGCCTTCAGTCTGATGGTCGTTGTGAACAGCACCATGGCCGTGCTGATTGCAGCGGGACAGATCTACATCTACATTATCATACAAGACAACACTTTAGATTTTCTAGCCAATGACAGTAATGTGCATAACTTCAGTGCAGGACGTTGCGTCATCACTATTTCCACAGGGGACGTCTGTTGCTGGTGCCTCGTGACGTTGTGGGCGTTCTGACGACTCGGAGAGTGTGGGTCCGAGGTGAGGTCATCCTCACCTTATCGGTTTTCTTCATCGTTGTCAGCGCAGCAGTGACGCCATACCTGTATTTGTTGAACGGGGTATGGGAACGCCAGAGACAAGTGCAGAGACAAGTGCAGAAACAGAGAGTTCTGAAACGACTGGGGTTTCAGTTTAAGGAAAAGCAACTGACGTACAGTGTAAACAGTTCTTGATTAATACTGGCCAAATCATCATTGCTTGATCACCTGTTTTATTATAAACATAGAAGACACATTCTCTGTCTCTCTGTCTGCCGTGAAGTTGGCCCGTGAATGTCGAAATGTATATAAACTTGGCAGCATACTAGAATGTCAGTATGCCTATTGTTGTATAATGACTAATGTTTCACAACAGAAAGCGTCCACATCCGTAACAACAATAAAGAAAGAAGTTATATATTTAAAAAAAAATCATACAGGCAAGTCTTTTAAAAACAATGCATGTAAATTAGCCTCCAGTTTCATGCTCAAAGTAACTGTTAATTTTTTTTTAATCATGTTCTGTCCTGAGGATGCCAGTGAATGTAGTGTGGTGTTTCGCTGTTCACATGCAAGCGCATCGCCGGTAATTGCAAGATGTGTCATACGAGCATTCGACGTAGTCTTGGCCACGAGACGCAAAATGCAAAGTGGATTTTTTACTATTATTATTTTTTTAAGGAGCGCACTTCTAGGATAATATCACCTAGATCTCTAATTTACAGACAGCGTGCGGGAGCCAGCTTTGTTCTTGTTGTTGTTGTTGTTGTTGTTGTTTTCTGCGTTTGCAGGCTGATACTCCTGCGGACACTCCCTGTACAGACAGGTAACGATTAATCCCATCTACACAACAAGGGGAGTAGAGTATTATGAGTATGACCGTTTTTTTTTCCCGCCGTTAAGGCAGCCATACTCCAACTTTGGGGAAGGTGCGTGCTATGTGTTAACGTGTCATCCATAACAACAGCCAAAACTGACCTTCTCTTTCGAAAGTTGGTGATGGGGTTTTGACGACTGTGCAAGATGTTGTGCGTGCATTCACACACGGAACCTCGGTTTATAGTCTCATTCGAAGGACTGCCTGGGAAATGGAGTCAGAGCCAATCTTAACTCCGAGGGAAAAATCCCCCAGTACCAAAAAACGGCCCGGCATAGATTCGAACCAGCAACCCCAGGATCACCAAGGTTACGAGTTCGGCGCTCTACAACTGAGCTATTCCGGGCCCCAGCTGTTCGTGAATACGGCTGTCGTAGTTTCGTGTCTTTGAGCTTTGTGGCAGGAGTCATTTGTCTTCGTTTCAGATGCGCCCCTGGAATTGTTCTATGCATCGGACAACAGAAATGGAACAAAATTTCCGACAACTAGAGAAGAAAGGCAGGCATTGCTCTATGTATCAATTTTGTAACCCCAAATTTCGGACAGCAGAAACAGAACGGAATCTCTGACAACCAGAGAAGAAAAGCTGGCATTGTTGTATGCATCAATGTTGTAACCCCAAAATTCGAACAGCAGAGATAGAACGAAATCTCTGGCAACCAGAGAAGAGAGGCTGGCATTGTTTTATACATCAATTTTGTAGCACCAAAATCCGGACACATTGTTCTATGCATCAATTTTGTAACCCCAAAATTAGGGCAGCAGCAGAAATTGAACGGAATATCTGACTACCAGAGAAGAAAGGCTGGTATTGTCCTGCGCATTAATTTTGTAACACCAAAATTCAGACGACAGAAATAGAACGAAATCTCTGACAACCAGAAAGGCAGGCATTTTCTTATGTCGTCATTTCATTTCCACATTTTTGTCTCTTGGCAGCCTTGGTACGATCGAACCTATTGTTGGTGATGGGGTCATTGATGGCGTTATTTTCACGTGTCATTGCATCTTAGGAGGTCCAAGTAAAGGTTGTTCTGCAGTAATCTGTACAATTCTTAGCTGCTGACAATGCTTGGGTTATTGAACAGCAGAGCTGACCACTCAGACAGTTCCATATCTTTTGATTTCCCTTGCGTCCTTGAATGGATCCTTAAGCATACGCTCAAAGATTGTCCGCTACATTTTATACTATTAGCATAATGTTTTCAGTTTTTCAGCAACGTTTTTTTTTCTCTCCACACTTTCGTTTTGTTTCATTATACTACCCTTCACTGGCTGCTTTGGGGGTGCTGTTGGATTCTTTTTTTTAGCCCTTGGTGGTGAGAACACCACAGAATTACGGACTGTGGTGTGTCTCTGTTTGACGCCAAGAGCACACAACACAATCAACTGTGTCTCCCTGATGAGCCCGATCCAGCGGACGAATGTCGTTTCATGTGACTAAAACCCTGACTCAGTTCTCCGTACAGCAGCTGTTTCTTGAGAGAGAGGGTGCAGAGACATCAGAGAAGAGACGTACAACAGAAGCTGAGAGAAAGCGAGCCACGTGCAAGGTCAGAGCTACCGCCATCTCCACTGTAACACCCACCCACATGTGGGCCTTCCTTCCTGGCCCAGAGAGGCCTTACCAGCCATCTGTGGACCCACACTCAGCGATCTCCCATCTGAGATTGAAGTCATGGTCATCTTCGAAATCAACGGACGAACAACAGGTCAGACATCTGCTACGTTGTAGCCACGAGACCCGAGACCCTCTTCTTAAATTCTCTCATCTTATTCATCAATTTATGTATCCATCAGTTTTAAAATCGTGCGCAGAGTAGTCTCAAAACCTAGCGGATGTGATGTCGCGTAAATGGACCAGTTCGCACGCAGTGACACCTCTTGTATGAAACTGAAACTCAGTTTATAAAAAAAAGCGTTGCTCGTATTTATGTGTGGATGATACCCATGTACTGAACATTCTTTCCAGGTATCACCCACGCACATTTGAAGAGGAAACCTGGAACCCCACTGTCGCGTATCGAAGTTTTATTGGATGTGCCTGGGAGATGGTTCTAAAAAATTACT
>JADBJO010001752.1:366269-376269 GCA_016801955.1 Conus betulinus
TGCTTCCAATGGACTGCTGGTGCTGGGGCTGGGGCTCTGACAGGATGGACTGGGACATGGCTGTGAATGGGAGTTGGAATGAGCGGTGTGGGACATGGCTGTGAATGGAAGAGGAATGAGTGGTGTGGGACATGTCTGTGAATGGAAGAGGAATGAGTGGTGTGGGACATGTCTGTGAATGGAAGAGGAATGAGTGGTGTGGGACATGTCTGTGAATGGGAGTTGGAATGAGCGGTGTGGGACATGGCTGTGAATGGAAGAGGAATGAGTGGTGTGGGACATGGCTGTGAATGGAAGAGGAATGAGCGGTGTGGGACATGGCTGTGAATGGGAGTTGGAATGAGCGGTGTGGGACATGTCTGTGAATGGAAGAGGAATGTGTGGTGTGGGACATGGCTGTGAATGGAAGAGGAATGAGCGGTGTGGGGACATGGCTGTGAATGGAAGAGGAATGAGCGGTGTGGGACATGGCTGTGAATGGAAGAGGAATGAGCGGTGTGGGACATGGCTGTGAATGGAAGAGGAATGAGCGGTGTGGGACATGGCTGTGAATGGAAGAGGAATGAGCGGTGTGGGACATGGCTGTGAATGGAAGAGGAATGAGTGGTGTGGGACATGGGCTGTGAATGGGAGTTGGAATGAGCGGTGTGGGACATGGCTGTGAATGGGAGTTGGAATGAGCGGTGTGGGACATGGCTGTGAATGGGAGTTGGAATGAGCGGTGTGGGCGTGATGCACAAAAGATGAGGCAGTCAAACACGAAACAGAAAGAAACAAGGACCAACCGCTGTGGCGAAGTGGTTAGCGTCGCGGACTCCCGGCTGGGAGGCCGTGAGTTCGAATCCCATCAGAGTTATGTGGGTTTTTCTGCCCCGGCCGGCTCCTGCCCAGAGTTGAGTTTGCTACGGACTCAGTTGGGAAGACTGGGACCACACAGTCGAGTTTCATCCACTAAATAGATGCGTTTCTGAGAGTGTTGCTCAAATTTTCTGACCAACACTGCAGGTGCCTGTATCTCTGGGGCCTTGATATATATATATATATATATATATATATATATATATATATATATATATATATATATATATATCACATATATGCACACACACACACACACACACACACACACACACACACACACACACACACACACACTGACGACTGACTGAAACCTATTTATTGTCAGATTAACTGAAAGTTGTACTGACAACACACACACACACACACACACACACACACACACACACACACACACACACACACACACACACAGATATAAGTTATAGGAAGGATGTGTGTGTGTGTGTGTGTGTGTGTGTGTGTGTGTGTGTGTGTGTGTGTGTGTGTGTGTGTGTGTGAGTGTGTGTGTACATGTGTGTGTGTGTGTGTGTGTGTGTGTGTGTGTGTGTGTGTGTGTGTCTGTCTGTCTGTCTGTCTGCGCGCGCGCGGGCGAACACACGCACTTGCGCGCGCGCGCGCGCGCACGCATGCACACACACACGCACACACACACACACACACACACACACACACACACACACACACACACACACACACACACACATATCCTTCCTATAACTTATATATCTTCTGTTTCCTTTCTGTTCTTCCTGTCCTCCCCTCTCTCTCCTCCCTTGGTTGTTGTTGTCGTTGTATACACACACACACACACACACACACACACACACACACACACACACACACACACACACATATATATATATATATATATATATATATATATATATATATATATATATATATATATATAAATTTTACTTATTTGTTTATCTAATCAGTATACCTTTCCTTACAACTTTATAACTAGTATTACAAATATCATATTTACCACTTTCATCAATGTAGTCATTCTTTAAAATATTTCTAACATTTCAGCTTACCACTTTTCTAGCCTCCTACAACATCACTACAATTACTGTAGAGTTACAATCACAATTATTAACAAAACTATTACTGTAATTATTATATACCTATTGGATTCCGTCCTTCCCATAACTTGCATCTTCTGTTTCCTTTCTCTTCTTCCTGTCCTCCCCTCTCTCCTCCCCTTGGTTGTTGTTGTCGTTGTTTTTGTTTGTTTGTTTGTTTTTTCCTCCTTACTATCAGAATTAATACCTTTAGTACCATAATATTAACGTTGTTATTTTTTAAAAATTTATTTTCATTTTTATGTTCTTCTATTTATTCTATTACCATTATTTTTTTTCATTTTTTTTATTTATGCATTTATTTATTATTATTATTATTATTATTATTAAATTCCTTTTTAATGTTTCATTTATTTATTTATTTGATTATTACAAAAAAATATATTTTCTAAATACATTTCTGTATCGTGCTTGTATTACCTTAACCTTCACTATCGTTGTTAATAGTACCATTCAGTAATAATATTGCTAGTATTGATACTACCGCCACTAGTATTGGCATCACCATCGCCTTCGCCTCTGAGACTGTTGCCACGGCAACCCTGCTGTTTAAGAATCCTCTAACCCACTCTCCTTCTCCTATACCCATACTTATTGACACCAAGATTGGTAGTAATCTTGTCTTTTTTTTCTTTAATATTTTGACCATTATTAGTATTCCTATCAGTAATATTATTATCATCATTACGACTTTCACTCACACATTATTTTCCTTCCGATAGCCTCGTTCTCATTCAACGCCTTCTTCCTTGCGCTGAACTCAGAAGCAATCTGAAGAGATCAAAGCTAAGTGCATTTTCGTTATTTTGTTCGTCTTTGTTTCACCTGAGGAAGACCTAAGAGGTCGAAACGCGTTGTGTGTTGTCTTGTGACTCGTTTGTCCACGTTTCTCTGGGCGGTTCGCTGACATTTATTTAAGATTTGTTTAAAAGAATAATTGAATACATAAATAAATACAGCACACTACAATTTTCACAACAAATGTACACATCACTTATAACATCGCAAATAAGGGTGTAAGATTCAGTGTGGCAACCATCCAGGGACTACGTCCTCAAGTACCCATCAGGGAGCCAAAGGATTTTTTAAAAATAACATATACTACATACAGAACAATCGACAAACAAGTCTGCTAGGTTCCCTGAGCAGGAAAAAAATCGACAAACAATTGAATAAACAAAATGAAATTATCATAGCTTACTGGCCGTAGAAACGGTGAACCGCCAGAGATTCGCCATGTCTGGTGCATGGCACCATTGAAACAGAAACCTGTCCCTCTTCCTTCACTACCTTTAACCTTCTCTGCATCCAGTCAGATGCCCATTTACCACTGGGTGGCCAGAGAGGGTGTTTAAGCGCAAAAAGTCTGGTGTATGGTTTGAACTAATAACTATGAGATCCCAAGGCAAATGCTGTAACATTTTACTACGGGCCCTGCTAGCTTAAGTGCTGAAAGCACAAGAAATAAAGGAAAAAACAAGACAAAACAAAACAAAACATGGTACGCTGTCAAACCATAGAAACAAACAAAACACAAGACAAACCCAGACATGCACACACACACACACACACACACACACGCACGCACGCACGCATGCACGCACGCACGCACGCACGCACGCACGCACACACACACACACACACACACACAGACGAGAGAGAGAGAGAGAGAGAGAGAGAGAGAGAGAGAGAGAGAGAGAGAGAGAGAGTCAACTGATCCGTTCCTGTACTTTGAGTGTGACAGTCGTGCTTTTAACATGTCTAATACTCTCTGTTCTTGTTTTTGCTGCCGTCGTTGTGTTACTGCATTCCACATGTAGAGAAGCGGGTTGAGAGCTGAGCTGAGTGGTAACATAAACACCACCATGGCCCGATAAATAGCGCCTACAGCAATTACGTCTTGTGATTCAATAGTCAGGACCAAACCAAACAGAAACCAGCAAATCGCACTGACGAAAGTAACCTTTGCTATAAAGTGGACGGAATCATAAACTGATCTCTTTCTGTGATCGAGCGCAATTCTGTATCGTGGGGTGTTCTTGAAGATGACGACTTGAGCTGCGACAAGCATGAAGCACAACACGAAATTGAATGCAACAAGAACTGTGAACCACCGAAACTTGGGGTCAGAATGATGGTGATCAAACAAAGCCAGTCGACACAGACCAGACTGGCCCTGCAGGCCCCAGTGTGAGAGTCCAGGAAGGAATGGCACCAGCGACAGCAGGATCCCTATACACCAAGCCACTGCACATGCCACAGCCGTTGGCATGGTGTTCAGTACCAAGGAATCTCCAGGGAAACACATGATGATGGTGTGATCAATAGTGATGACTCCAATGATAAGAATTGATACTTCAGTAGATGAAAGACAAAGAAATCCATTTATTTTGCATAGTGCACTGTCAGACCACGTCTGTTCATACTGTATGTATTCGTCGTGAAATAATTCATTCACAATTAAGTTAATGCCAACATGAACCCCCATACAGATGTTAGCAAACTGCAGGTTGGAAATGGTCATTCTGAACCAGCATTTTAAAAAATCACGCTGAACAGATACAACTAGAAAGCAAATAACATTTCCTAAAATGGCGAACATGCAAAGCGAGCAAAAGCAAATATGATACATATCGTTCGGTATGAGATTTTTACATGAAGAAAATATGCTGTCAGGAGCAAAACAATGTATTTCATTTAATTTCTTTTGAAGTGAGGTATCACAGCAAATTCTGAAGTTTGGCCAAAAGATGAATTTTATGTAATTAGAACCTGACAATATATCTGATGGAACATTGTCAACAGGATTGCCTCTTATATCCAAAACTGTTAACTTGGGCGTATTTCTAAAAACCCTTAGGTCCAATGGTATCAATACGAGATGAAGATAAATTGAAGTATATTAAACTGGGCAAATATATAAATACCAATTTGCTGGGTGATGGAAGAAATGTTTTTGACACGTCCAATCGTCTCAGCGCATAGTGAACAGCCTTTGATGACACACTCTTCGCTATTCGGCTGAGAGGGGTGTTGTGTAAAAGCAGTACCTTCAAATTGAATAGGACAGTAACAAGACTCATATCGAGGATGTTGAAACTGTTGTGGCTTAGGTCAAGACACTGTAAATGTTAAAGTTTCATACCTGAAACGTTCACAAGCAAGCAATGGGACAAGCTCAAACGTATTAAGTATCTAATATTACTAAAGTCTGCTGGAGACATTCCTGAACCGTTGACATCCACGTAACGAATCTGAGGGAATGATTCAACAGGAAAAGGATGACCACACAATATAAAGTCACCTCGACACAGACAACCTTCCGGACACTTCCTGTCACATATTAGTTCGTCATCGCGCTGTGGACACTGTCCCCAGCCATCACACAAGTGGTATGGGTGTATACATACATTGGAAGTTCGACATAGATAGTAACCAACGCACAAAACAGTTTCACAACCTTGCTCATCTTCCCCATGAACACAGTCAGAAAAACCCATTGCATCGAGTGTAGACAGGGAGACAATACAGCCACTCCTCTGTGCAAGAATAATGACTGTCAGGACAAGACTCTTCAGATTCCATCACCTGCTGAGTAAAGTAACCAGCAGCACCATCAAGATTAATGTAAAACCGCTGCTTTTTATCTACTCCTATCTGACTGTGTGAGTGACTCTTCTTATAGACACACGATTCCTCATCTGATGAATCCACGCAGTCATGAACGGTATTGCATCGTCTTTCAGGAGGAATACACTGACCATTAGAACACAAAAACCCATCACACGTGGCACAGTTCATCTCATCAGAATCATCCATGCAGTCGGAATAGTCATTACAACGTTGGCTGTGTAACACACACTGACCATTCAGGCACAGAAACCCATCACAGTGGTGATGGACACAGAATGATTCATCACTGTTGTCCGGACAGTCCTGTCTGAAGTCACAGACGAAAGTGTAATGCAGGGTTGTGCTGTTGTCTTCACATTGAAACAGGGCATAATTGTTAGGAGCAAACACACTGTTGACCAGGTAATAGCTGGCGTTCGCCAGTTTACACAACTGTGAGTAGACTGTAGTAGCACAGTGAGTGCAAGGATCACACAACAAAAACATTTGAGTCAGATGGCCTTTTGGACAACGAAACAACAACTGCTGTGTGGTGTTTAGAACAGAGTGTGATGAATCCGTGCAAGTAGGTTGGACGTGTAAAGGAAACACAGTGGGGGATTTTGGTTGATTTCACACAACACTGCGTCCATTGACGCATCTTCTATTCCCCACAATGTTTTGAGTTCCATCGATACAAGAATCTTTGTGTGCAAACTCCTGGTCGGATAGTGCGAATATAGAGAAATAAAATGTTTCATATTATAGATCAAAGTATTATCCGACCACTTACGAAATTTGCTGTACATAAAAGTCGCATGGTTCCATCCAACTATATAGCCGAGAAACATTTCAAAGACATGATAGTGTCTGAACACGTGTAAAGAATCAGCCTGCTCCCGTCTTGTTTTTAGAGAGGCTGTTCTTCCACCCAGCTTACGACAACTAAACGATAGATGTGCAAAGGAAGTCTTTGTTTCTTGTGCGACTAGTTTGAAGCATTTGTTACGTGAGGCCACCAGACCCTGACATCCAGGACTGCTGTATGGGCAGTGCTCTGTCTCGTCCCGTCCATCTTCACACTCAGGGTTCTGATTACATTCCAAATGGTCCTGAAACTTACTGTAATAATGCACAGAGCAGTTGAAAAGATTATTTGGCACTTTTAGCGCTTGACTAGTATCAGAAAGAATGGAATACTCATCAATACACCCCCTTTATAGCAAGCATATCGCAGTTTGAAATATGATTCGTGAATGATTTCAGCTGAGCTGACAAGTGCACCACAAACACTCAAAGTCTTTTCGTTATGTTTGTTTGATTTTTCGTAAATCACGTCGATACACTTGCAACTTGATCGGCACATAAAACTATTGAGCGTGTATGACTGATGTAAACTGACTATGAACAAATGTTTAGAAGGCACGTTGAAGTCTTCAGTAAATATTGCACCGAAAGATGATCTGGGTGATATTAAGTATCCAGAATTGTTAAATGGATATTTGGCAAAAAACGTTTGCGCTCACCATTAGGTTGATGTGCACTTGAATTAGAGGATTGTTTTCGCATAAGCACCAAAATTGTCCAATAAGATCTGTATACAATTTTCCATGGCTATGTTTATTACACGCAATATATAAGAATATGCAACATAGACGGTCCACGGAGTTGATTCACACCAGTACGCCAACCTAACAATGTGCACTCTTGCAACTATATTGTCTTGTAACTCATGTCGCACATAACACCACGTGGCAGAATTGTCACCCACTCCATATATGACTCCAGACCCTGTTGCCAATTTAGGCTTACGCCTGTAGTGATCATGATCTGAGTAATTGAGTCGCAGGATTGTAAAATCAGTGATGTTTTGAGTCATGATATATTCCACACATGGGCAGATGGAACTGATTTTCAATGGATCACCAGTTGTTTTGATGTTGATGTCCCATGTTATTCTGATCTGTGATTTTGTGTACACACATACACACACGCACGCACGCACACACGCACACACATATCACTTTGCTTTCTAATTCACGTATGAAGGAACACCAAATATATGCTTACAAGATGACCAATCGGAAGCCATTATTATAAACTTTTTGTGCAGCGGTAGATCCACCTTCAGTCTCTCCTTGTTCCCTCTAAGTTTCAACTGAATCACAATTCTTTCAAATGAACCCCTCCCCCCTCATTTGAGTGATATCAGGAACCTTTCTTCTTGGCTCACATAACCATAACAAAGTTATTCTATGTAATCCCTCTGTTTTGGTGACTCTCTCTCTCTCTCTCTCTCTCTCTCTCTCTGTTTTGTTTTTTTCTTTTGTTTGAATACAAATTCGGGGTAGGGAGGGCGGTGGAGGCGGTGATGTATGATTGAGGGATTTCTTCCAAGTTGATTGAATTTCCCTCAGCTCAAGGCTAATTGATTGTTTCACTTTATCTATGAGGGCGTGGTGTGAATAGGGGGGTGGCCAGCCCAGCTTGACACCGGCAGTGTACGACAGGAGGTGGCGTGACAACCGTGTGAATCAGATGGATCATAATGAGGTCAGGCGTGTGCACGCAATGAGTAAAGAACTGGTTCACAGGAGGAACACTGGATTGGTTGATGTACGGGGGAGGGGGTGGCAGGAGATGATGTGGTATCAAGTGACACTTTTTCAAGTTCCGATTTCATACCTATTAAATATGGTAATTTATGTACAAAACACTTGTCATGTAAACCCGTTAAGATGTAGAAAGGATAGTACGGATGAAAAGAGAACTGCTGACGACCGTCTCCAGGGACCGGAGCGTGTTTTACGGTCAGATGTAAATAGCTGTGGATTAAATAAGGGGGCATTTCAGAAGGAAAAGAGAACTGCTGACGACCGTCTCTGGGGACCGGAGCGTGTTTTACTGCCAGATGTAAATATCTGCGGTTTCAATGAGGGGACATTTCAGAAGGAAATGGTTATGACGAAAGACGTAACAATTATGACGATATTAAATCGTTCAGCAAAGAAAAGCACTAAGTTCTCAGGAAGGAAAACAGTGTGTAGTTAGTCATTTATTACGCAATATTAATAATGGTTCTAAACAATACGAGATTTCTTTTTACATTGGAATATAAATGGACTGCTGTCTAAGGTAAACAACAGGGATTTCATGTCTTACCTGTTCAAATTTGATTTCATATCCCTAGTAGAAACTTTTGTATATGATCTTCAGCATGTTCATTTTCCAGGATTCACTACTTTTTGCAAGCCAGCCATTAAATTTACTAAGAAAGGAAGAATGTCAGGCGGCATACTATGTCTTATCCAAAATAAACTTGTGTCTTATATTCAAGAAATTAAGTCAAATTCTCCAAATGTCCTTTTTTTTTTTGATTGACAAGAGTCTTTTTGATTTAACAACAGATGTATATATATGCATGTACCTATGTCCCACCAGAGGGTTCACCTTATTATGCTTATTTTGATATCCATAATGGTATAAGTGCACTTGAAGAATATCTTTTTGATTGTTTGATTGTTTGATGACGTGTATGTGATGTTATCAGGAGATTTAAACGGCAGAACCTCCAACTGTTCTTCTGATGTTTCTGGTGACGATATGGTTTATTTGGAAATCATTTCAACAGCCGTTCTGTTTGTAATTGCCTTGTAAGAAAATCTGCTGATGGCATACTTAATTGTTATGGAAAATGTTTGTTAAACATGTGTACAGCGCTTTGTTTATGTATACTCAATGGCATTTGTAATGGTGATACTGATGGCAACTATACACATATATCACAAACAGGAAACAGTGTTAATGATTATTTTCTAGTCTCCAAAGAATTGCTAACTATTTTGTTTTCTTGTTGTGAACTGATTGTATCAGAAAGATTGGAATCAGACCATTTACCCGTTGAGTTTTATTTGAATTGCCTGGGAGTAATAACAAGGTAAGTGTTTTCACTCCAGTGGATGAACAACAGTGTATTGAAAAATTTGTTTGGAACTCGGATTTTGCGAATGTTTATGTTAGTGCGATGCAGTCGGATGAATCACAATGGTCCCTGATCGTGCAATTGATTTGGTTGTGGTTGCAACGATGCTTTGAACATGTTTAATGAATGTATCAAAAAAGCAAGCAAGTTGTATGAAAAAGAGTATCTGTGTGTCAAAGGGTGATAAAAATGACTGGTATGATAAGTAATGCAGATTAAGGAAAATTAGAGCAAAAGGTTTGCTCTCGATATTCAGAAAAACAAGGGATGAAAGTGATAGTGATGCTTACTGTATTGCACGAAGGGAATATAAGAATATGTTGAAAAGGAAAGAAAAAACAGTATAATGATATGTTATTGGAAAAAAAACTTGTTTCAATAGTAAACAACCAAAGAGAGTTTTGAGAAACTGTTAAAAAATATCTTTTAAACATAAACAAGTTCATAATAATTTAAG
>JADBJO010001753.1:0-25000 GCA_016801955.1 Conus betulinus
GTAGGGTAGGTGTGTGTGTGTGTATGTATGGTGGAGTGGTGGTGGTGATGGTGTTTGCTTGACATAAAGGCTGTTTTCCATCTTGACGAGTTCTCAAAGTATCTGTTCTGTGTCAGGTTTTTGGAGAAGCAACGTACTTCCATGATTTCAAATAAAAAATCCGTTTCGTTTATTTTTCAGTTTTGCTTCAATGATGCGTATGTATTGTATCTCATTTCGTCTCTAATTTCCGTTGATTACATGTACGAATAAATGAATGAATAAATAGATAAATAAATAAGTAAATAACTCAGTACTTAGATAGAAAATTGTCATTTTCCTTCAAGAATGAATGTATATAACCTATATAACATACTTTTGAACACTTGTTAATTTTTACTGCGCACATTTCAATACCATTTCCACCCATGATATACAGAGACTTGAATTTTAGGGGGGGGGGGGGGGGGGGGGGGGGGTTTCCAAAATATTTTGTTTGTTTTTTCTTAAGATCATGATTATCTTCCCATGATTGTGAGTTATCTCATCCTTCCAACATGAAACATATAATGATTATATTCTGCATTCATTTTCCTTCAATGAGATGTATACTTCTGTAGACTTTAGAGCAATACTTGAATTTTTGTGATTTTTTTTTTTTTTTTTTTTTTTTTGGTAAGGTTGGTGGTTTTTCCCAAAAATTACAAATAGTTCTGGGAGTCAAAAGGTTAATCTGTCATGTATATGCTGTAAAATAAATGAAACAGTTAATGATTGTAACGTTGAAACTTTTTTTGGGTAAACAGGCAGATGGAGCAAATATGCTTATTTTAGATGTTTGGAGTCTGTTGAAAACAACATTACTCATTTTCACTTCATATTACAAATTGTTGTTGTTGTTTTAACTGAAAAATAAGTTTCAGAGTCAACAGGTCTACCATTTTTGTTCTTTTTCAGGACACGGCGTTGTGGCATGATCGCAGTTAAGATTGGTGTTGTCCCACAGTGGACGAAAGAGATGGGAGAAAGATTATGGTAACATTACTGCAGGTGTGTGGATTGTAAATTGGAAAAAAAAAAATTACATTTTAAAATCTGAGAGATGCGGTTAAATCACAAAAATCTGATAAACACATACCTAGAATTTTGGGAGATAGCTCCAGTAGATTGCAAAATATGAAAATTGAACGAAAGAGAGAAAGAAAGATGTGTTGTGGAAATGTACCTCGATAGATTGCAAAATTTAACGAAAAAAATAGAAAGAAAAATGTGTTGTGGAATTGTATCGAAATTGTTGCCCTAGATTAAATAGAACTTAACAGCTGTAGTTTGGAGGACCAGGTGTGAAACTGAAATTTAAGCAAATTTTTTAAAGTATTTTTAAGGCTCCGCAAAAAAAAAAAAACAAAAAAACCCCAGACAAACAAATCACATGACAAAATTTTTGCCTCGTAATTCGTATATGTTTTTCAGTGGAGTCTTAAAAAATACTTTAAAAATTTGTTTAGATTTCCCCTTGCAGTCACCTTCATTCAGCAGCTAGATCTAATCTGATCCATTACTTTCTCTTCAGGTGATTGACAACCATGTGATACGCTACACCCCACCAGAAGAGTTTTGCACGTCGGCAGGCTGGCGACCATGGTGGAGACAAAAATTTGGCAGTTTGGTGGTAGGCTCCATGAGCTCTGACCCCCGGCTGGTGTGTATACTGTGAATTAGCCATACTAGGATTGTGTGACACTTGTTTGTATGAAAAAAAGGTGACTTGCGCTTGAGGCTTTAGACACACAGTCTCTAACACACACACACACATCAGTCAACACATGTTCACTGTAACATTGCTGGCCATTGCTTGTGTTCCAGTGGGTGGGCCACTATCCGTCAGGCAAACTGCTCCCATGAAGAACCCTGACGTGATCCTGCGCCAGTTATCTCATCAGCCATCTGCCATTTTTGTCGTTTTTTGTCTGCTGGTCGGCGTCATTGTTAAATGATGGATACACACGGCTGTTTAGAGCGAGTTCTTTAGTTTCCAGCAAAGCAAGGGAGCTAACACCTCTCCCACTGCTGCATAAGCCAAGGTCAGGGAAGGCAGTGTTTACTGCAGGCCGCTCCCTACCAGCTAGCTAACTGCGCTGTACATAGCGCTGCCTGTCAGCTGTGTGCACAACGAGTCTAGCAGCCATGTTTTCGGCCTTGCTGAGCGGCCGTTAAAAAAGGGGTTGTCAGTTGTAGACAATAGCCATGTGTTCTGACATCATGACACGCAATTTCTCCTGCTCTGTTTTTAGACCCCACACTCTTCTCTTTAGCAGATTGATAACTGCATGTGTTTCCTCACCCCCTTGTTCCCCATGCAGAGCCAGTCCAAAATGATGAAGACGGATGAAAGGAACACAATAGTTTTCTAAGATATGCTGCTTTGGGATGATGCGAGACTGTGGGAATTCTCTTCTAAAGAAAGACATGTATTCTTTGATATCACTATCCAGTGAGTCAGTGTCACTCTCAGTCATGGGTTTTTGATGTGAGATTTTTGTGTGGATGTGTGAGAATAGTGTATTCAGCATTTTGAATCTGTTAGATATACTTCTAGCTCTGTCGTCTTGAGTCAGCTCAGCTGTTTTGCTGACAATACTTTCACATACATGTTTAATTGTCTTTGGCTTCAAATATTTGTTGCAGTGGTTGCCTATGAAAGACTTGCCATGATAGGCCTGCTTGTGAATTTTTTTCTGATGCAGGGCAACATCTTAATGCTGTGTGACAGGACCAGACAAGCATGGAAGATCAAGCTGTGCTTTCCTGTCTTCTATTTCGTCTTCTTTCTCATGTATCTGCTCCATCAGTTCTTGTTGTTCTTGTGGAAAAACACTCAGGGGTGTGCTGTCATCTTCAGGCTCATTAAACACTATCCTTGATTCTAGTTGACTTTTCTCTACTTCTAAAGATTCAATCTCTTTCAGTTTGTCAACAAAGTCAGAAAAGGCTGACTTTGTCTCTACCTGTTTCTCCTCAGCTGCAAAGGATTCTGCAATGTCCTTATCTAGAGCATGACACTCACCTTCCAGTAGGTCATGGTGCTTTTTTACCACTCCCAGAAGAATATGCAGATAGGGAGGTGCCACATGGTGGAGTGTAATGTCAATGATAGGTTTTCTGATGACATTATTGTGCAGCTTGGCAATTTTTTTCTTTTAGAATTTTTTGTATTTTTGTAATCTCTCCTGATGCCCTGTAAACTGCGTTGTGTGATGTTGCCTTCATTACAATGAGGTGGGGTGTGTATTTGGCTTTTTGATGCTGTGCAGTATAGACAGGGGTGTGTTCCCTGAGCACCTGACAGACCATACAGCTTGAATAGAAAAATCATAATCCCCATACAAAAACAGTTTGATTGTCTTGTTTTCTCCATGTCATGGACTTCAGCGCTGCCAGCTGTTCTTTGTAAGGATCCATGATTCTCTTCAATTCTCTGGGCTGTCCTCGCAGTCTACAATGGCCAAGACACAAGTGTTGTGTTTGGAGTTTGGATTGTGAAGATTTGCAATCTGAAGCATCAGTTTAAATGTACCACCCCCATGGTCCCCTCCTATCTTTACCCAGATCTCATCCTGTGGGATTGTATTGTCATGCCAAGTCAGCTTGTTCTCTCTGTCATACTGCTGCAACACAGGTTTTCCACCAGCTTTGGAATGTCTTTGATTTTCTCCTATTGTTCTATCTTCTTCTTTTTGTCTGCCATTCTCATCAACACAATGAGTTTTCTCTGTACTGTTTCAATTTCTGCAAACATAGCTTCTTTCTGTTGTTGTCTTTCTTTCTTTTCACAGTCAAAATTTAACCCTATACTTCTGAGAAATCTCATTTGCTGTCTGTACTTCGTCCAGCTTAACCCCAGACAGTTCTAAGTGCAGACCTTGTTTTTTGGTCACTCTCACAGGGCCACATCCAGCAGCATCAAGAATCTTTTGTCTGTGGGTGCGAGCAGTTCTTTTGATTTCTGATCCATGTTGTTTGATCACATCATCTCTACTGCTTCCTGAAATATTCATTCTGATCTTCTGTATCATGTGAGATCTTTCTTTCTCAGAGGAGATGATGCCAAAGTGAAAGATTTACGGGGCTGTCTGATCCTTTTCAACACCATTGGCTGACTCCTTGTTTTGCACCTAACTGTTAAATGGTCACTTGACTGTCGCAGCTTCCTGCATACCAAACGTGTCAGTAATTTTTCTTCTTCATCAGTGAGTGGTTTATCAATATTCTCATCATCTGAGTCTAAATAGATCATTTTGTTTTTCCAATGTTGGAAAGGTGATAGAGTACATCACTGGCTGTGGCATTTTAGGTGTGATTGGTGATGTTTGTGTGCAGAGTGTTTTGGGTTTTTTAACTGGGGTTGACGTAGACTGACAGAATGACGTTGACACACCTTCATCAACTAGCAAGTCGGCCGGATCAAAAGTTTGTTGTGCGGATCTCTTCACGGCCCCTACTCTCGGTTTTGGGGGACCACCACCTTTGGTTTGTGATTGAAAGCGACTGCGTGTTTTGCACTGACTGATTGACAACTCTGGATCGAAAGTTGTCCAGATTTCTGACATTTTCTGAATATCAAGTGCAACACGGTCGATCGCAGTTTTGAAGTCGGACAGGTTGCTAGCGCGTTTCAGCCCCATGAGTTTTTTTTTTATAACATTTCATATACAAATGGCTGTAGACTGCTTGCCCTCTTCATCATTCAAAATGTCTGAATGGTAACAACGTGAGAGTTCCGTGGCATAGTTTTTACATAATTTCACACTAAACCCTCTATCTCTCTCCTTTCTTAACACGCGTTCTCCACAAAACTCGACACATAGAATTCAGTCTGGCACAGTGCGCAGTATAATCATGGTACTCACACTCCACTGACTGCTGAGACGTCATTCTAGGTAAAACTGATGAGTCACTTACGCCAAACTATTCACACAAAACCACACTTTAAAGATTCTGAATAGGTTATAAAACACACACAGACACAAGTTGACTTCACATAATCCTCAGGCAACCCAAGTCAAGTCAAGTCAAGTAAACTTTATTATCTCAATTTGAGAAATTAATTTGTGGTCACACACATTCACAGCAAATAAACAATGATTTAGCCACATTACCCATTTTCTCACATATGACATACATTCATATAGAGGAATTTGGATTTCAATTAAACATCTTCTCGGTTCATGAAATCAATGGACAGGGAATAAAACTTTGTTTAAATCTGACACTTCTGCATTTAACCGATCGATATCTTCGTCCTGACTGAAGAAGGTCATACTGATTTGCAAGAACGTGGGTCTGGTCACACGAATCTTCTTCGCTTTACAAACAACACGGCACCTGTATAGCTCACTCAGACTTTTTTGTCTCTCACCAACGATTTTTCCTCCCATGTTCACCACTTTCTCAAGCACATTTCTGCTCTTCACAGTCAACCCACCATACCAACACATAAATGAGAAAGAACAGATTCCAAGAAGCATGAATAAAATGTCCGAAGAATGTCAGTATTCACATGAAATGATCGCAGCTTGCGAAGACAATATATCTGGTTTGACATTTTTTGTGGACATACTCAACATGGGATTTAAAATTCAGCTTATTATCTATAAAAGTTCCTAAATATTTGTATGATTCAACACGTTCTACTTCAGCACCTTTGATAAAAAGTGGTGGTACAGCTTTTGGATTCTTTCTAAAATCAATCAACATTTCTTTCGTTTTTGTTACATTCAGATCAAGATAGTTATGATCGCACCAGTCAGCAAATCTTTGAACCTCCTTGAAGTAAACAGAACCAGAGTTGGAAAGATCCACAAGTGCTGAGTCATCTGAATATTTAATGTACAAAGTGAATGATCACTTCCTGAACAATCATTTGTGTACAGAGTAAAAAGCACTGGTGATAAAACAGTACCTGGGGTGCGCCAGTTGAAATGACTCTGGAAGACGAAACAACACTTTGATATCGAACAGACTGTGTCCTCTGTGTAAGAAAATCAATTATTCAAAGAATGAGCTTGTTACCCACATTTATGTTAATGAGTTTCTTTGCCATCAGATGAAACAAAATGAAACAAAATATCATGGATTTAGTTGTATCCGAAGGCTGGAAAACAAACAAAATTGGTCACAAGCACAGCTCTCTGCAACACGTCTCACAGAAGAAAAAGTGCCGATCTGACAAAGCGTGGCACCGCTTGCATCACTGAATTTGGTCAGGGTCAGCGGGTCACGCGGGTTGACTAAATGGTCTGGTCTGGCAAGAAAAGGAACAGCCGTGTACACCTTGACACCCCAAAATATCCTTGAAAACATGTTTATTCATGGTGTAGTACTACACCTCTTCTGAATTGGACCACAACTCCACTCATCATTTCTAGTTTGGAGTGGGGGAGAAGATCTGGAAATAGCATGGAGGATTAACCCGTCATGGTGGCGCTCTAGCCACCACAAAGGTGTGCAGGGGCAACCCTTCATGCAGGTGGTAAACAAGTTCATGGCTTAGTGGCACTGAGAAGCTTCATACAAGTCCTTGAAAGTCCTTAAAAGTCCTTGAATTTTGAGGACTTTTGTCCATGACTAAAAAAAGGAATTGAAAATCAACTTGTAGTGCTTATAAATACCTCAGGGTGCTTTAAAGTGAAAATGTTGCTGGAGCCTTTTTGAAAAAAATCACAACATTGAAAGTACCCATATTCCTGTCTGCTTGTCTTGCTACTAATGGGATTTAGCTGAAGTGACTTTATGAAGCAATTGAAGTATGTAGTAAACTTAAATATTTTGTGTATGACAGTCTTTGAATTTTACATTTTAAGTCTTTGAAAATTATTCTTCATAGGAATTCTTTGACTTTTTTGTTTTGAAGAGTATGTGAACCCTGTGAGAACTAAAAGTATATGCATACTCACTCGGCAGTGAGTGTTCCCTGCCATTGGAAAATTCTTAAGTATTCAAAATGATTTTGTATTGTGAAAGGATGTCGTTTTTTTTTCTGATTTTCTTTAAATGTTGTTGTTAATAGTTTAAAGTAATTCATGTTTTAAAAGTAATTGAAAAGTTTGACTGATTACCTGTCAATGGTATACTACAGTTCGTAGGCCCATTATTCAGTTAATGTAAGAGTTGGGTGTGTGTGTGGGTGTGTGTGTGTGTGTGTGTGTGCGTGTGTGTGTGACATATCCAACACATTTATGAAGAACCATCTATTTAATAAGATGCATTTTTCAAGATGTGTTGAGTGTTTTACGTTCTAGTACTTCTACTGGGAAATTTAGGGATGTTGATGGTGGTTGTGTAAAAATTACAAAACTTGAAAATTAAAACTAACTATTAAAATGTGCAGACCAACAGGAAAGATTTAGGACACATGCTAATGCTGCAAGGTGCCTTTTTTTTTTTTTTCGTTTTCGATTAATAAATCATTATCATTATAAGCATTGTAGTTGCATGGTTTAGTATACATGGGATGTTGTGCATTGTATTTTTAACATAGTGTGTTGCCATCGAGTCCTTGGAGTACAAATTTAAAGGATCTTGGTCTAGTAGACATGGGATGTTGTGCGTTGTATTTAAATTTTGTTGCCATTGAGTCCTTGGATGCATTGTATTTTTAACATATTGTGTTGCCATTTGAGTCCTTGGATGCATTGTATATTTAACATATTGTGTTGCCATTGAGTCCTTGGAGTACAAATTTAAGGGATCTTGGTCTAGTAGACATGGGATGTTGTGCATTGTACTTCTAACATAGTGTTGCTGTTGAGTCCTCAGTGCACAAATACAAGGGATCTTGGTCTAGTATACATGGGATGTTGTGCAACATATTTCTAACATATTGTGTTGCCATTGAGTCTTCAGAGCACAGATGTAAGGGGTCGTAGAAAACACCTAAGATTTTCTTTTTAACACAAAATAGCAACGACCATGTAATCCCAGTTTAAAGGGTTGAATGTTGATTCCATGTTCCAGTTCTCCAGGGAGTATGTCAATCTGTTCAACGAGGCGGGGGTTCCCCCCAAAAAGATTCTCACACGATTCTTGGTCACGCCCAATGCAGCTCTCCAACCTGGTAAGCTCCTGATTCCTAGTCATCCAGCTGACTGTATGTATGAATGAGAGAGAAGTTGATGTTTTCAGTGTAATACAGACATTTACCTTGCTATTATATATATAACACGGAAGTATGCTACTCACATTGAGATTCATGCAATTGTTTGCATATGCACTCTTTAAGCAAACTCTCTCTCTCTCCCGCTGTCTTTTCTCACTCACTCTCTCTCTCATTTTCAGACACAAACACATGCACATCTTACCCCATGCTTGCATACAAGCTTACAAATTTGTGCTTTTATCTTTTGCAAGACTCTATTCAAGTGTTCGTGAACATCTTAAACATATATATGTATATATGTAGTTAATGAACAACCAGGACTGAACCCTCTTCATCTGAGAATGGATTATGCCCACAGTCTGAATAGCATCCATTTCCACACATCCATTTACTGCATGCCTGTATTTTTCAACAATTATCTCTGGGTTTTTTTTTTTTTTTACAAAGGCTGTCAAATATGGGATTAGAGTCGGAGCTTTTCAGACACAAATACAAAACTTCTCAAGAAGTGAAAGCAAATCCATGACTTGGGCTGTAGAGCTTTGCTGTGTCAAACCCAAAAAATAACAAACATTTCACACACAAAAAAGAAACAAAGGTTCTGGTTTGCTTACCAATCTCTTGAATGAAAAAAATTAATTCAGAGCAGAATCACTACTTAAGGGGAAAAAACAACTGCCTGTTCCTCCCAAACTATGTGTGGAGGTGATAGAGGTGGATGGGCCTCTGCCCATTCCTGGGGGAATTAGACACTTGCCCAAAAGAAATATAAGTGCTTCTTCACAACAAATTTTCTCCTCTACCGTCTGAAAAATGAAGGTGCAGAGATGGAATGAGATGTTAACCACTTTTCATTTCCTTGCCATAATGGATTCAGCGATATTTCAGTGGAACATCCAGGATCTGTATTCAAATTTGGATGAGCTACAGTTCCTTTGTCGGAACCCAAAACCAGTTGTGATACCTCTGGAGGAAACTGAAAAATCAGAAGACTTACACCCTTTCTGCCCCCTGATGTACTGTCAAAACCAGCACAACGATGGAGTAATGGGAGGAATCTTGTTACTCATGCACAAAATCTCTTTTGTTTAGCCTGATTGATAAATATGTATCTTCAAGCTTTTGGTGCTAGAATTACTTTGCATAAAACTGTGTGCTCTCAATATTTACTTCCATCTCTATCTGCCAGTCAACAAGAGCTGGTCAGCCTGATTGATGAATCCCATGCTGTTGGGTGATTTTAATGGACACATTCATGTTTGGGATAGTGTGAATATTTCATCCAGAGATCTTCTGGAAGATGTCTTTTCAGAGATTGATCTGTGTTGTCTAAGTAAAGGCTCTCCAACATACCTCCATTCATTCCTCCATAGGTGCACCTCCATGTTTAGGTTTGTCGGTACATGATCCCTCGCTGGTCCTGGACTCTCAGGGTGCTTACAAAGGTACCCATGTCTTGAAAAATATTCTTTTAAAAGTTTTGTTTTGAAGATGATAATGATAACCAACGACTGAGATAATTCAAATCAAATGGGTTCACCGCACTGTAAGGAATCTGCACAGAACCGACATGATGCTAGTGAGAGTGATGATTGTTTTACAGGAACCCCCTTGTCTGTCATGCACTTCAGGGTGGGAGACTATGTGGATGTCCAGGCCAGAACGTAAGTGTACCTGTCTTGGGCAGAGTTGTTGCAGTCTGTAGTGTTGCAAAGTAATGCATATTTGAAACACCATACGAAACAGACATGTGAATTGTTTGACAAGCATGGCTTCTTCAGAGGTCAAAGTTATTTTTGGAATGAAAAAAATGGTCATTACTCCCTTGAATGTTGTCAGTTTTTTCATGTTGACTGCGATCAGGGAAGTATTATTTTGAGTGTCTTTAGTGTCTATTGTTGGGAGAATGATGAAAACTTACTTGTCTAAGGTTTACTTGTCTGTTTCATATTGTGTGAAATTTAACGTTAGGTTGTGTGAGTTTATGAAACTCTGTTTGTGTGTGTGTGTGTGTGTGTGCGTGCGTGTGTGTGTGCACACACACCTTGTGTTTGTGTGTGTGTGTGTGTGCATGTGCATGTGTTGTGTGTGTGTAAATTTGTGTGTTTAGAAGTAAGTGTACAGACATACATGCATGTGTGTGTGCTCGTGCGCGCTAGTGTGTGTGTGTGTGAGACAGAATGTAACTGTGATTCTTGAGAAAAGGAGGAAGAGATAGAATGAAAGATAAATCTCTGATATTCTGTACATTGACTGCCATGATATATGACATTCATGTGTTCATATAATGTAGAAAAATAATGGTGTCTGACAGTAAGAAAACCAAATGAGAAAAACAAAAAAAAGTTTTTACGTTTTTTTTTTAACCATGTGAGAACAGTCTGTGTGTTTGACATTGAAAAGTGAAGATTGTTACTTATGACAATATGAGTACTGATTTCACTTATTTCAGAAAATGAGTCCCACGGAACAATATTTGTTGCACAGAGTACCCAAAGTTGCGACTCGGTAGAACTTGCGCGCACACATCTTGCTAAGGGTAAATCGTGGGTCTCTTCAGTGTGATAACTACATACAGGCATGCATTTTTCTTTTCAAATAAGACACAGATGAATAAGGATATAAACCACCAAACTGTCTGTTATTTTAAAAGATGGATGACCAAGAACACAAATTACTAAACGGTACAATCCTCTGAAGTGAACACTAAATAACAAGTGTACGAAAGAAGTTTATCTAAGTTAGAACAGTTTTGAAATACTTGATTTAATCAGCGGAGTCAAAATATGTTGGGTTTTAGTAAGCATAAAGAGTTGCCAGTTGGGAATGGCTAAATGATGAGTCGCCATTCTTTCCTTCCCTTTAGCTGGCCACCAGTCGCAGTCAGGCAGCCGCTCAGAATCTTGCAGTTGGAAAAGCCTGGTTTATTACAGCCGTGATCTTCCCTCTGATTTGAAGCACGTTTTCAGCATGCCTGTTTTACTATATCCAGCACTAGAAGGTTTGAAATCTTAAATGTTACATATTTTCTGCCTCAGCATATCGTAGGTGTGTGCTTAAAATGTATTTCTTGCACTGAACAGTGTTATGAACTGTTCTCTGTTGTGCTGACATCAGTCTTTTTTTGTTTTGTTTTTCATGTTTGGTTGAGCTGTGGTCTTTAGATTGGGTTTTTTTTTTTGTTTGTTTTTGTTTTCAGGATAGACCATGGGTTTTCAGGTGTGGTGAAGAGATGGGGGATGAAGGGCATGCCAGCCTCTCATGGTGTCACCAAGGCACACAGAAAAGATGGGCAGCACAGGGGGTGGTGGTGTAAGTTTTCCATTACCATGATTACTGATGGCTGTTCAATTTTTGTTTGCTGACCTAAGCCATGTATGTGTCGCAACCACATCCACATGCATTTGATTGATTACATCCATCCCCTTAAATTTACCTGTTTGGACTCTTGGCTTAATATATTTGATGCCAATGCATTTGATGCCTCTTTATTCTGTCGCAGAGTGAATATATTTGATGCCACTATTGTCTGTCACAATGTTACCATATTTGATGTCACTGTATTCTGTGGCGATGTAAATTTCTTTGATGCAACTGCACTCTGTGGTAATGTTAATATATGTAATGCTACTATACTCTTGTCATGATGTTAATATATCTGATGCCACTTACTCTGTCACAGTGTTAGTATATTTGATACCACTGTACTTTGTCACAATATTGATATATTTGATGCTACTACACTCTGTCACAATATGATGTATTTGATCTCACTGTACTCTGTCACAACATTATTGTGCATTTGATGCCTTTGTTCTGTTTCCTGGAGGAACAGCGTTAAAGGGGACAGGAGGTGGGGTGGGCAGCAAACCAGGATAGATTTTTAAAATGGACTTGTTTTCATCAGTTAAGAGAAGAAAAAAATGAAATCACTGTTCAGCTTCTGAGTGGATGGTGGTATGTCCATTTGTTTCAGGACAAATCCAATATATGGAAAGGCAAGAAAATGCCCGGTCACATGGGAAACCGGTGGAGGATACTGAAGGGCCTGAAGGTAAATGTATGATGCTGTCAAAAGCTGTAGTCCTAGTGTGTTCAAAGTGAACAGGAAAAGAAAATTACTGTTTCACCGAACAAAAGAGACAAATTACAAGACAAAACATGACGTATTTCGACTTCTTTGCTCTTCTTCAGACAAGATAGACAGTATTCAAGGCATTGAAAATGAAGAACATACAATCACTTACTTCCTCAAACTGGGGCAAAATGGATGTGGCATTCTTGAATGTTGTCTGTTGTGCCTGAAGAGGACCAAAGAGGTCGAAACACCTCATGTTTGTTTTCATTATTTGTTGTGTCTCTTTCGTTTGGTGGAACAGTAATTTTCTCTTTTAAGTTTGTTTCAGTTTCCACCTGTAGTCACCTCACTTTGACACTGACCAGCGTCTTTGTTCCAGATATCTATGGTCTTTCATGTTCTTGATGGTTTAGAGAATTGTGGTATGTGGAAGATTCATTCCAGATGGAGCACTTTGTTGATGAATTGACCCTGTGGAACAAAGATATGGAGGTTTTTTCCATCTGTTATTTCAAAACAAAACAAAAAGTGTGGGAACAAACCTTTCTGATGAAACTGACTGTTTACCACTCAGTTTTGTCATATTTTGTCTTCATGCTTGGCAAGAACACAACAAACTAAAATCAAAGAAATAAATACTCCTCTTAGATCTAGAAATAAAGTTCTTGAGTGGTAATCACACTTGAAAACCTTCTTCAGGTTCTTGTTGTGGTGCAACAGCGTGGGTATTTTTACCAGAGATCAGCATCTCTTGCTACCCTTCATATGCAAAGTCTTGCCTGGCTGAATCTGCTTCCTCGACAACATGCTGATGCATAGGAACAACAGTGGGGACTTACAGATAAGAAACGGGAATGAGGGGGGGGGGGGGGGGGGGGGGGGGGGGGGGGGCTTTGGGGGATGGAATTTGTCCTCAAGTATGTCGGTAAACCAGGTATGAAAGAAATGTGTGCTGGAGCAGTCTGTTCTGACTTTTGTTATCGCAAGATCAGGGACACAATTCTTTTCCAATGTGATCATGGTATGGAAAAAAATAAATGGCCACCCCAACACTCCACTCCAACCCTTGTTTTTACATTAAAAAAAAACAAACAAACTGGGAGGCTTCTTCCCACTCCCCCCACCCCGACCCTTCTCCCCATGCTTTTACAGAAATCTGAAAGACCCTTTGTTGTTACAAAAATGTTTTGCAGAATTTCACTCATCCTGTTTGGTTCATTCATGCGAAAAAATGCACATAAACCGATAGTAAAATGCCTAAAGTTCAAGCCATTGCATTGCAATAACATTTATTAACGGTGACATCCACCTTCTAACTCTCTACATATTTGTCATCTTCAGCGTAGCACTCCAGAGATCAAGTGTCAGTGGAATACAGTTCTTATTATGTTTAGAAATTCAGGGTTCGTACAGAGTCCTGGAAGTCTGGAAAAAGTATGGAAAAATGAAAAAAAAATCATTTCCAGGGCTGGAAAAGTCTTGGAATTTTGTAATTTGTGGCCATGGGTCTGGAAAAGTCCTGGAATTTTGTAAAAGCTGTGCAAACTTTTTCATGATGTCGAATTTTGCATTAAGTTTCATTACAAAAACATTGAAATAGGAATAAAAACAGAAATTAAATCACGCACAATGATCGCGCGGATTTGATTTCCTCTGGCCGGAGGTTTAGCAGACTACATTTTTTTTTCTGCAGAGTAGCTCCCCTTTACTGTGAAAAGCGTTGCGCATTCTCAGTTGGTACCATTGCTTAACTTCTTTGAGTCAACAGCGCTAGCGAGGGAAAATAGCATCAAAGTATTAAAAAAACGTGGGAAAATGTGTGTTTAGCCAAGCCTGGCTAGAATACAAACACAAATGGATTGCTTCTGCTTCCGATGGATGCAAGACAAAAGCATGGTGCCTGCTGTGCAAGAAAGACTTCGACATCGTGAACATGGGCGAGCTGCTCTGAAAAACCACGCGGCAGGCAAGAAACATCAAGAAGTGATGCAGCTTTCAGACAAAACCACTCGGACTCCAACAGTGACCGTGACTGATTATTTTTGGCCCAGGGATTGTCAAGGGTTTTTTTTTTTTATTCAGTATGGGATGTGATCATGCATGCATGAATGGGGTGGGGGGGTGGGGGGTAGAGAAAATCAAAGGGCCCAAGGGCGTTACACTATTTTTAGACACATACATACACACACACACACACACACACACTGTCTCTAACGAACTCTGTCTCTCTCTTTCTCTCTCTCTCTCTCATCAAAAAATTTCAAATTTAAATACGAAATTGAATAGAGAGCACATTGGCTTGTAAGTACTCAACCATGTTGTACATCCAAATTAAAATGAAAGGACAGTTGAGAGGCCGCGAGGTCTAGTGTCCTAATTACCTGACCTGACCTGACCATATCTCTCTCTCTCACACACACACACACACACACACACACACACACACACACACACACACACACACACACACACACACACACACTCTGTCTCTCATACTCCTACACACATATGCGTACGCGTGCACACACACACACACACATACACACACACACACACACACAGTCTCTCTCACATACATAGACTCTCTCTCTCTCTCTATCTCACACTGTCTCTGTCGGTCTGTCTCTGTCTGTCTCTCTCTGTGTCTCTCTGACTTTTTTACGCATGTACACACATGCGTACACACACACACACACACACACACACACACACACATTTTTTTTTTGGTAATTGAATGCCCCGCTATCATGAAATCAGTTCTTTTCTGATGTGTTTAACATGGTAATCACATACAGAGGTGCACACACACACACTTTCTCTGGGGTCTGGGAAAATTATGAAAAGCCCTGGAAAAAGTCCGGAAAAAGTATGGAATTTGTTAGGTCACATCTGTGGGAACCCTGGAAATTCGTCAGGTGAGACACAGTCAGTGTCTGCCAGTGGCATTATTCTTTGCCTCAAGGTGTGAAATGCAAAAAATGTCAGTTTATTTCTTCAGACTTCAGCACATCGAAAGATAAGTTCATGTGCAAAATAGTTTCCCAGCATATTGCTTATGAAAGATGTCAGATGGGCAATGCAAGAAGCGCCTGCTATGTTTTCTTTTTTTCCCCCGAACAGAAAATTAATGGCATTTTGCAAACCCCACCTAATAATATATGCATGTGGCCCGTGCTGCATGCTTTGTGCGCTTTTAAGTGCCATTTTAATCCTAATGCTTGCTTTTCCCTGAATCTGTGTTCCAGTTCTGTCATCTGCCATGTCAGTCCTCAGCCACAACTGTTCATGCATTTTTTATTGGCATTTTTTGGTCCAGCTGCTAAGAAAGTGTTTAGTGTCAGCAGCAAATGTTTATTTGACACAAAAAAAAACCACACACAAAAAACCCATACTGAATGTGTTATGGAAATATTCAAGCTGCAATTTAAATTGTAGAAAATAGAATTCAAGCATTCATTATTTAAGCTCTTCAAATTTTTTTTAGCATACTGATGTAATCACATTAAGTTGTTATTCCCTTATCAGATCTGGCGCATCAACACAAAGTACAACGTGCTGTACGTCAGTGGCCCCAACCTTCCTGGTCACACGCACAGCGTTGTCAGGGTCTACGACACCATTCTGCCCACACGTCGTCCAAGGCCAGAGAACCACCCTCCATGCCCGACCTGGACAGGGGAGGGCGACTCCCAAGACTTGCCCATGGAGTTCTTTGATGAAGAGCTCCACAGTATGAGCAGTCCGTCACTGACCTTTGAAAGTTGATCGTGTTCAGCAGAGTGAACATGTTGTCCTGTGATGCTGTCCGTAACACTGTTATCTGTATGTTTATGAGTGATGTTGGTGTGATTGTGTAAACATGCTTGCTAGAGAGGGGGTAATGAAGAACTAGACCCTTCCAAATTTGCTGACAAAATTTTTAAAAAGAAGGAAAAAACCCAGCTCAGGAACTTTCACTAGGGAGTGTTAACAGACAAGGCATTGTTGCACAGCATGCTATCGTTCAAAGCAATATCCTGCTGTGACGGTATATGCAGAATTACCCTTCTCTCTGCGTTGATGGCATTCTGTGTCCTAACAGCGCTTTTTGAACACATGCACTGCTGCAAGTGTGTTGATGCTTTGAGACCATCTGACTGCAATCAGAGCAGATTGGATTTATTGATCGGATGAATGTTTTACCTTTTTTTTTTTCTAATTTGTGTTTTTCTAAATGAATTTGCATGGATTTTTTTTTTTTTGACAGTGTGACAGCCCTAGGTGATTGACAAGGGATGGGTGAGATGTAATATGTACTCCCTTATGCTTGGCTTGGTTCCAAACAAGAAATGAGATGATGTACTGTAGTGTTATGGTCCATATCATGTTTCTTCCGTTGAACAATAAAATGGAAGGAACCAAGCAAATTGATGCTCAGTTTTGAATTGCTTCTCAGTGCTGGCGTTAACCGCCATTCTTTCTTTTCTATCTTATCTTCTCTGCCATCTCTGTGGCATTGCACTCACATTGCTCATTCTGCATCCTCCCTATCCCTCCCCCTCCCCTATCCACAGCCAAAGCCCAGTCTGTCCTCCCACACTTCCAGCACTCTTCAGTCCACAGGAAGAAGTCCAGTGGAGACACTGCGCTGCTGCCGAGTCACCTATATGTTCAGTGGTGTTGTTCTGATCCAACATACACACAACACACATACTAAGCCTGCTACTGATGACAATGATTGCCTAGTGGTGGAGTCGGTGTTAGTGAGCTCTCCTTCTGGAGGGCGCCACCATGTTCATCCAAAGACAGTCCCCATGAATCTGTGCTGATGATAACTAAAGCAAGATCATAGACGTAGAGAGGTAATCACAACTGGAGTCAACAAGAGAGCAGAGCACAAACAGCCACAGGATTTGATTTTCTTTTTCTTTTTTTTTTTTTTGATGATGATTGAGAAGATGAACATTATGCTACAGAATTTCATTCAGGCCTCATACTGCATGACAAGACTGTATTTGGTGCTTACTTTCAAAATACATTGCGGCAACAACCAGCCCAAGAGATACAGACACCTGCAATGTTGGTCAGAAATTTAAGCACCACTCTCAAAGAGTTGTATCCATTAAGTGGATAAAACTAGACTGAGTGGTCCCAGTCTTTCCCAACAGAGCCTGTAGCAAACTCAACTGTGGGGAGTTGTCAGTGGAAGCAGAAAAATCCCAGAAAATAATGGCTCTGATGGGAAATGAACATTCAACATCCTAGTCAGAAGTTCGTGATGCTAATCATTTCACCATGGTGGCTGGTAACCATTAAAAAAATTAAATAAAAGTAGCCAAGCGGTGGTTTGCAAAACTTTTGTCAAGATGTGTTCGCTCAGCTAAACAGGAATTGTGAATGAAAACTAACTCCTTACCTTTTCACACATGCACTCTGATCTCGGTGAATCAAAACTCTCCCTGTAACATATAATCATGTCTGTCTTCTCTTGTCCAAAACCAAGAAATATTCTCTCCTGCTTCCCTCCTCTACTGCAACAGCTACTGCTGGCAAGACTTCCCTTTTTTTTTTTTTTTTTTACATGTACCACCCTTTCAAATGGTAGTGGAACGTCTTTTTTTCTAACAAGTGACATTGAACATGTAGATGTGCTTGGCTTGTAGTAGTTCAGTATTGTCTGCATACTGTGATATTTTGTTCTCAGTATTACCTATTTTAACTCCTTTTCATTTAGTCTTATCATATTGGCTAAAATTTCAACACAAATAACAAATAAATACAGTGAGATTGGATTGCCTTGTCAGCATCCTCTCTCAACTGGGAACCAACCAGCTACTTTCCCATTCACTGAAACAGTTAATATTGGTGAAGAATGTTTTTATCCATTGACAACTTGGACCAAAGCCAAAGGCATGTAAAACCTTAATCATGAAATCATAGCTTACACTATCAAAAGCTTTTTCAAAGTCTAAGCATAAAAGTATCCCTGTTTTTGAAAATGTAATCAGATAATCAAGTACATCATAAATAAGATGAATGTTATCCACCAGATATCTTTTGGGGATAAAACCAGTTTGGTCCTCACTGATGATTGGGGGAAGTACACATTTATACATGTAGATGCTATTTTATACACAAGATTCAAGAGCGAAACTGGTCTCCAATTTTTTATTTTATAAGGTCTTTGGGTTTGACGCCCTTCAGAATACATACAATAATGGCTTCTTTTTGCGTTGAAGACACTTCACTCTTATCTTATCCATCATTAAGCACTCTTACGATGTATGGACCAAATTGTAGCCCAAAAAATTCTGCCATGAAGCTGTCGCTGCCAGGACTTTTCATATTATGCATATGTTTAAGAGCAACACCACTATCTTGTTGGTAAATGTTTGTGATTTGAGGTGCAAACAACTGTGATTACTTGGTAATGAGTAATATCTAATCACTAGCGCTTACGCGCTTAAACCCTGTCTCGCCCCGGTGAGTTTGTCTGCTGTGTAGTGTTCCGATGTCCAGTTTTGCGTCTGTGGACAGAAATTGCATCACGACGCAATGCGTCACGTGATCGCTGACCCAACATTGCTGTCTGTAGGCCACCAAGGATGCTTGATACCAAATTTGGTGGCGATTGGCCTAAAACTGTGGCCGTGTATAAGCGAACAGACACACAGACAGACAAACTGAGCTTTTATATAATAGATTTTGTTGCACTTAATCAAATATGAACTGGAATTTGTGTTCATTATGTCTGGTTTGTACTCTCTGAATTTCGAAATAAAAAACACCCCCCCAGAAAAAAAAAAATTTTAACTGCTCCATTCACTCTTTCCTTTCCATACATTTGTTTGTCAGATTTTCTTTCGACTTCCTTTTGCTTCAAAGGGGGGGGGGGGGGGGGGGAGTGACAGTGACAACGCATGTGTATATGCACAAGCGCCTCTGTGTGCATGTGTGTGTGTGTGTGTGTGTGTGGGGGGGGGGGGGGGGGGGGGGGGAGTGAAGTGCAGAGCGGGCTTGTGTGCATGAGTGCATCTGTGTATGTGTGTGTGTGGATGTGGGTGCATGTGTGTGTGTGTGTGTAGAAACTGAATGATACCACTGCAATGAACATGTTTTTATTGTAAAACGGAATGTATTATGTTCTACATAGATGCCTTTTTTTACTTTTATGTGACTATGTGGAATGTCATTACTTTTATACTACACTTTTGTGACAAACAGTGTCTTTCAATAATGAACTATTACATTTCCATAATAGATTTCTCTTTATCTCTCTACCTTTTACTAAAGTTACAAAAATTAAAGAGTGGTCAGATCGATATTCTGGTAGAATATCTGCATCTGTTGCATTGTTACACAAAAAATCAGAAAAAAAGAAAGAAATCTAAATGACTTTGCTGGCATGAGTTATTTCTTCTCAAAGTGTACCACCAACGTAATTCAGGGCCGCCAGATGTCAGTTAAATCTATATTGTCCGTCATGTTCTGTACTTGCACTTACGCGTTTAGGATTATTGTTATGTCTATAATTGTAAACAGTCCAAGTGTAGTCACGGACCAAATTCCAGTCACCTCCAATAATGACATTTTCGGCTCCAACTTCCCTAATATGTTCTTCCAGCTCTACGTAAAACTCAGGCTCATCACGATTGGGCCCATAAATACTAGCAATAAGACATTCTTTGTCCATTCTAACTGATGCAAAAATATAATTACCTGCAGTGCAGTGTCTTTGTAAAACTTTGTTTACTGATAGTGACTAACGAAATCATATTCATATTCGATTAATTACAACAAAGTGACCGGACGTAATTCATTAACAAGTTATCATTGTTATTTGTACATCAAATCACAAAGAGAATTATCTAAATCAAAACAAGGTTTAGGAAGAGAAATCAGAAAAGCATAAGCAACACAACAACAACAAAAAACAAACAGACAAACAACACACAAAAAATAGACAGACAACAAAAACGTACAGATGGCTGCTGTCATAGCCTTTGTATATAATGAGCAACTTGTGTTCTACTCCAGTAACACATCAAGTATGGAATCCATTGTGCCACAGAATTTCCAGGGACATGTCAAAAAGAGCAACATACTTTTCTGTTTCATATCTTGCTTTCAAAAATACAATAAAGATTTGAACTGATGGTAAACTCTTTCTATATTTACATTTATAAAAAGTAAAATTTGGCGAGTGGCAGGATTAGGTCAAACGTTCTATCAGATTTAAAGTTACAATCACAACCAAACAGAACAACATTTTCATCAAGCAACAGTTTTATAATTTTACATTTTCTGTTTACCACATTTTGAAACTAAAGTTTTGTACATACAGGTAGTGCCAAAATATATGTTGAATGTTTTCTTTTTCTCTCTCGCAAGAAGATCATTTTGCTGACTCTTCAATTCCCATGTTTTGCAAAGTAACATTAGTTGCCAATATTCTGTTAATAATTCTCATTTGAAACCATCTTAGTTTAATGTCTTTTATCTGTCGGACTTTGTGAAAAGTTTTAATCTATATAACCTCCTTCTGTAGCCTTGCATTCCATTTCTTGCAAAAACTTGGTTCTGTTGGGTCTTAATTTAATGAATCGTCGTAGTAATGTGAGGCTTCTCTTGAAACTGAACAGATTTCAGTCTTCAACTTCATCTGTCGAGTGTCCACAATCATCAGGTTGATTATTCTGACACTTTTGGGAGGTTGATGCAAAAAAAACAAATCAAAACAAAACAAACCTATTTACTGCAGGAGGCTGCTAGCTCTTGACCTGAATAGGTCAAGTGTCTCAGTTAATAATTTACTCGTCATACTTTCCTTACGGTATTTCATTTCTAGTCCAGTTTCTCGCGATTACTTTTTCACTGCACTAACATAGCCATTATATGTAACAAAATCTGTACTGATACTATAATTATCAGCAAAACACTGGAAACTCAAAAAATTCACTGTTCTCATCCAGAAGATTCCATATGCAGAATACATCGTTTTCAAACCAGTTTTTATCAAAGGTTTATTTGCCCCCAATTTTTATGTTGGAATTACAAAACAGAGGCTGGACAGAGTTCCTCCACAGTTTTAACACATACAATCTTACCAATTTCTATATAAGTATTCAATATATCTCTCAAGAAGTTATTCAGTTTATCGCTCCTTGGCAGATTGGATCTTTGTTTATTGATAGTTTCCGCTTTTTGATACACTGAAACAAGTACTTTCTTCCATCTGTGTTTACTTGATAAGATTTTACGAATCCAAGTTACTTTTAAAGCATTTATATGCTTCTTTATGTTTGGTATTCAGACCTCCACCCCCACCTCCCTGCACTACGCTTTTCACAGACGTTTTCCTACTGATTCTGTCTCATTTTTTCCCAAACAAACTTAATATAAAGTTCTGGATTTCATCAGTTATAAATCTGGTGGGTTTGGTAATAACATCCATAGACGGGTTAGTTTAGAAAGAATCATAGATTTTAAGCACCGCTACTGTGCCAAGTGGCGTTATCTGCCTTTTGAGCTAAGTTTTATAGTGTTTTGTTTTCTGCAAACTTTTCTACAAGGTTCATGCTTTCGCAATGTTTTAAGTCACATGTAAACCAGATACCCAAAATTTTTAATTTTGGAGGGTTCCATTTTATGTTTAAATGCAGCATATGCTTAACAGGTGAAGTTCGTTTAGTACCAAGCCATGCTACGTTTGTTTTTTTTCTGCGTCTAATATGAATTCAGACACTCTTCCAAAATGTTCAATGGTGTAAATTGATTCCTAGAATGATTTTCAGTCTCCCTCTAGTAGTAATTCAGTATCATCTGCATACTGTGATATCTTATTTTTAGTATTGGCTACTTGAATTCCCTTTATACCTTTATTTTGTTTTATATTTCCAAAGTCCCAACACACATGATAAATAATATGGAGAAATTGGGTCACCTTGATGGCATCCCCTGTAACAGGGAACCACCCAGCTAATTTTCCATTCACAGACACAGTTGACTTAATATTTTTATAAAATGTTCGTATCCATTGACAGAAGCTTGGACCAAAGCCAAAGGTATATAATACCTTAAACATGAAATCATAACTTACACTATCAAACGATTTTTTTTTATGCAATCATGAAATCAAGTATTTCATAGATAAGACGATTTCCCAAATACCTGTTAGGAACAAAACCAGTCTGATCCTCATTGATGATAGAGGGAAGCACTTGCTTTATTCGGTTAGCTATACAAGTAGATCCTATTTTGTACACAATGTTCAAAAGCGAGATGGGTGTCCAGTTTTTTTTTTTTTCTGTCTGGTCTTTAGGTTTGTTACCCTTGGGAATGCATACAAAAATGCCTTCTTTTTGTGCTGATGGGAATTCCTTTTTATCATATCCACCATTGATCGCTGACAACGTATGGGCCCAGTTGCAGCCAGAAAATGTGAAAAACTCGGCTGTGAAACCATCACTCCCGGGGCTTTTCATATTTGACATATGTTAAGAGCAATACCCTGCTTCTTCTAAAGTAATTTTACCCTCCAAAGACGGTCTCTGACTCTCACTTACCGTTGGCAAGTCTTCTACTAAGTATTTCACAAGGCTCTCCATCTGTTTTAGAAAACAATTTTCTGTAAAAGTTATTAACTTCCTGTGCAGTTTCATCACTATCATTTAAAGTAGTACCGTTATCTCGCGTAAGTTGATTATATTCTTATTAATGTTGTTACGTTTTTCAAGTCACAAAAATTTTGTTATTTTTATTTTTTCCCCTTCTGCGACCCATCTCGCCCTGGGAACGCAACAATTCACCCTCCATTTTCTTTTCCCGAAGACTGATTTAATCTTCTTTGCATTTTTTCAAGTTCAAGTCTTTCTTGTTCTGATAACGCTAATTTCCTCTCGAGTAGAGAAATATTACTTTCTAGATCTTTCTGTTTTTCTGCGTCCTTCCGTTTCTTCATCGTTGCGTATGAAATAGTTTTGCCCTAATTTTCATAAGCAATGTATCCAAAAATAACTGATCAGACACAGCAAGGTGGATTTCTGATTTAGAATTTGCGCCAACCCACAACGACAATAAGGAAGTGCTGCATATCCCTCGGTAACCATTTGGATAACCTCGTTTACCTCTGTTATGTAATTATTGTCTTTTAACAGCGAACAGTTGAATTTCCCATAATTTTTTTTAACTCTCTGCCTTGTTCTAACGTTACTGTAATTAAAGGAGTGGTCAGATCGATATCCTGATAAGATATCAACATCTATAACAAAATTGCAAAGTCAGTCTGAAACAAGAAAGAAATCTAAACGACTCTGTTGACATGGATTAGTTCTCCTCCAAGTCTATCTCCGTAATTCCGGATTTAATTCACACGCCAGATGTCGGTTAAATCTAGATTGTCCACCATGTTTTCTGTTTGCTCTTGCGCTTTAGGATTATTATTATGTTTGTAGTTATAGCAATCTAAAGAGTATTTGCGAACTAAATTCCAACTATGACATTTTCAGCTCTGACTTCCCTAATATGATCTCCCAACTCATGTAAAACTCTGGCTCATCACTATTAGGTCCGTAGATGCCAGCAATGAGACATTCTGTGTCCATTAATTTGACTGATGCGAAAATGAAATGACCTCCTGTGTCCTTATATGATTTTTTTAAAACTGAAATTCAAAGTTATTGTTGAACAAAATAGCCACTCCGCGAGAATGTGAATTGTTAGACGCAAAGAAACATTTATAAACCCCATTCTGCACGAATATGATTTTCTAATTTTGGTCGGAAATGGGTATCCTGTGACAAATATATAGAGTATGACTTTTCTCTCAAATAGTTGAATACATCTCTCTCTTCGTTTTTGTGGATTGGCCAAACCCTCACAATTCATGGATGCAATGGTTATTTTACTGCTCATAGCAAGACGAAACGTTCGTAAGTATCACACCAGCATTAGGATACCTCACCATGCTGACAAAGTTAAAACAAAATTAACATAAGTATTAGAATGTAACAGGCTCAACACCAAAGCAGCTGCTCGGCGACAAAAATCTGTTACCATATTCAGAGCAGGACCTTTTTTGTACAGCCATGTTCAACGGCACACTGTAAGATCCGAATCAGGCAATCCCCAAAACAAATAATTTGAGAAAACATGATTTGTCAACTAAGAACAAGACATACACGATAGACATTTACATACAAATTGTTATTCAACCACTATTACATTGTTCGTCTTTGTATTTGTCTGACTTTATTTAAGTTTAAAAGGCTGTGCCAGTCTTGAATAAAAGTTACTCTGAGTTAGGTTTCCTCATGGGAGCAGGGGTTGCCCTACTTGTTTATTGTTTACTGTTCCCTGCCTCGTTTCATGTTCGATTTGATACAAACATAAATAAAATGTATAAAATTAATTTGTTACTTTATGGATCCGTTTCGGGCAAAAAAAAAAAAAAAAAACCGGAAGGAAAATATAACAACTGTCTGTCAATATTCGTCTGAACACGTGCTCACACAAGCTAGAAAAGAAGGGGAGAGGCACCGAGGGGGAAAGGTTGATGAACACAACGAAAAAAAAGGAGGGAGAAGGGAGACAGGGAGCGGGCCACCGGGACCACGGTTGGCAATCGTGGGATTTTTTTAATACGTCATTGCATCAACAACACAGATACTGTTAAAACATTCGCTTAATTGAAAAAAGGCCAACATTCTAACATTACACACAACACACATATACGAACACGTGCATGCAAGCACGCGCGCGCGCGCGCGCACACACACACACACACACACACACACACACACACACAC
>JADBJO010001753.1:27500-60000 GCA_016801955.1 Conus betulinus
AAGTAAAAAGAAAAAAAAGAAGAAGAGGAGGAGGGAACAAATGGAAACTGGAAATCTGTACAATGTAGTTGTTCAGATAAAAGTACAGTAGTTAACTGTCCCATCCTATCATAACCGCACCCACAAAATCGTCACTTTAATGTTGCAGATTCGGCTTCTTAAAATTCATATTTACAGCAGGAGAGCTCAAGGGAAATAAAAGAGCACAATCAAATCATATAGATAAAGTCAACAAACGAAACCAACCAAAAATTGTAAGAGACACACATGCATCACATACACCACATTAGGCGCCTGTTGTAGCTCACCACTTCTGTGGTATGAACATATGTGTGCGCATGCGCATTTTTGTTTGTTTTTTTTGACGCTCTGTGATGTGGAAAGATTAGCCTAAAAAAAGATTTAGCAACGGTAAAGAGTTTTCTTTGGTGGTTTGTTTTTATTTTGGTCGAAGACAAAGTATTGTGTCATCTGTTATGTTCAGTGTGTTTCGAACAGCGGTAACTAGCCCTTTTTCTTTCTAAACTTTGCTTCATTTTCCTCGCTTAGCCTAGTCACTTCGTTTTGAAAGTAATGTGTGCATAGTGGACCCGGACCCGTGCAAAACACAGCCGTGCGCCGTCCGTCCAGGAGAAAAACAAAAACAAAAAAAACCTGCTCCCGGTTCTCCTGTTTTCCAGCTTACTGGCGACGGTCAAAAAGCCGTGCGTAGTGCACCCGGCCCGACCCGTGTGATTAGAGCCGTGATTTTGCCGGTCGTGCAAACCGTACTTTCCACGGCCGTTCGGGTGAAGGGACCGAACTTCTCCCCAGATTTTTTTACACTTGACGTGTTTTTCTGGTATTGTGGTTGTGAGACAGTTTCATGATTTGTTGAACTGATTTGTTCAGCTGTATTTCATTCATTCATTTTTATCAGGTCATGCTGGGGTTGTGTTTAATTGATCAAATGATAATAAAGAAACAATAAAAACAAATGTGATGCATTCAGTGTTTTTTGTTCATTTATGGTGAGCGATTGTCTATTTGCTATCATCAGAATCCTGACCGACGCCACTTTCCGATGTTTGATACTGCTGATTGACAACCAACACAAATGCTTTTAAAATTGGACTGAATAAACGAACACACACACACACACACACAAACTGACAAGTCAATTATGTTGTACACAACAAACGATCAAACACAAAAACATAGTGAACGATTCATGTCATGAGTTCAAATTGTGGACAGATCTGCCCCCACAGAGCTGAGAGAGAGGGCTTACCTGACATTTGCCAGGCCCCTTTTGGAATATGCCAGCTCTGTGTGGGACCCCCATACACAGAGGAATGTGGACAGAATGGAAGCAATACAGAGAAGGGCGGCTCGCTTCATATTGAACCGCTACCACAGCACCTCAAGCGTGAATAACACGCTTTCTCGACTGGGATGGCCCTCCCTTCAGCGACGCCGGCAGATAGCACGTCTGACAATGCTGTACAAGATTCGAAATAACATGGTCGCAGTCAGCCACACAATAAACTACATCCAGCTCCGGTCCGCCGAAGAAGAGGACATGACTAACAGTACTCTGCCATCCAGTGCCGCACACAGTACCGGCAGAACTTATTCTTTGCCAGAACAATAATTAGAGACTGGAATGAGTTGCCAGCAGAGAGATTGTGGCCGCCCTCACTCTTGACACCTTCCAGTCAAGAGTGCAACTGCTGCTCTGATTTTTTTTTTTTTTTCCTTTTTCGCCGGGCGAGCCCAACCTGAAAAGTGTCAGAAAAATGAAATTGTTGATTGTGGCCACTCGAAGAAGAAGAAAAAGAATCACGTCGGTCAGCGATCTGTGTGACATGGTTCAGTGACCAAACCATATGGTTTATGCTTACGGAATACTTTGTACAGATCTACAAATGCTTAAAGAAAAAAATATATGTAGCCAGCACTTGTTTCCTCCCACTACTTAATTGTTCAGCAAAAAAAAAAAAAAAAAAAAAAGTGCAGCGTGTATTAATCTATCCAAAGAAATTATTTTAACAGCTTGAAATGAAAACTGGGGATTTCTAAATGATTTTTTTTTTAAAAGTTGGTGCCGTTGTCTATCAGTAGAGAACAACGATAGCAATTTCACAAAAAGCATAGTTTATCGACTTGTTTTGCAAAGATGATCGTCGTAATTTATTCACACGCGCACATAATTAACCATGCGTCCTGGTTTAAGGCGGGATATTCGAATTGAGCATTTTGATAAATTATATCGTTTATTCGGTCTGTCAATGACGATGGCACACATTAACGATAGCATGATTGACCCCATTTCTGATTAATACGTTTAAAACTCTCGATTTTATCAGTCTTTTGTTGTGATTTTGCTTTGAATGTGTCTAACAGTGAGTGGTCTTCATCACAGTATAGGCCTAGTATAGTAAAGTCGGTTCCCAAATACGGGTAGGCCTTTAGGCCTGTCGCTGATTCTTTTCAGGTTCCAGTTCTTTCCTCCTTATAATCTTCTGCTGGTCTTTTGACCAGTAAAGCTATCTACAACTCTTTACTAAAAACTACTGATCTTTTGATGAGAAACCGAAGGTGGGAGGCACATCTAAACTATATTATGTACTGTTTCATGACACAGTCCAGTCTGTTTTTAAAACTGTTCAAGGATGGTGCTTCAGCAACATTGGAAGGAAGGCAGTTCCAAATCTCCACCACATGTTGAGAAAAGTTTTGTCGAAAACTTGTGCTGCATATCATGTCCCCTGGTGATTGTCCTAACCTCTTTCTCAAACAAGGAGTTTTCCAACATGTACAGTCCATGTGTATACTTATACACTTCAATAAGATCTCCTCTTATCCTTTTGTAAGACATGCTGGGTAGTTTCATCTTTTCTAGCCTTTCCGCATAACTCGAACCTTTCAGTCCTGGAATAACTTTTTTGTTGCTCGCCTTTGCACTCCCACAACAATTTTTTTTTGTCTTTTTCCAGATGTGGAGCCCACACAACGTTTCCAAACTCTAAATGTGGACAAACCAATGCAACAATCAAAAGTTTCATGGATTCAGCATCCATGTGATCATAAGATCTGATAAGACCAAGGAGTCTATTAGCTTTCTTCACCTGAATCTCAATGTGTTTAGAAAATTTCAGTTCCTTGGCCACATTCACACCCAGATCTTTCTCTAACTCAGTAGCTTGCAAACAAACCTTCTCCTCACTGCCATGTTTTCTCATATCATAATTGAAGTGGGGTTTTCTTGCCTAAATGCAAGACCTTGCAAGACTGACCAAACCATTCTGAAGCAGTTCTCTATGCTCTTCTTTGTCAGCTTGTCTGTACACTTTTGTATCATCTGCATACATTGAACAGAGACTAGACACAATGCCTGGAAGGTCGTTAATAAACACCACAAACAACAGAGGCCCCAGCTCGCTGCCTTGTGGCACACTGCTCTTCACTGCCATCCAGCCTGATGCAGCTCCATTCACATTAACTCACTGATTCACTGAAGTGTCTGTCCTAAATGCCCTGAGCCTTCACTTTTCTTAAGAGCCGCTCATGAGGAACGGAATCAAATGCCTTAGCGAAATCTAGGTATATATCATCTACTGAAGACCCAGAGTCTAACATGTTGGTCCAATCCTCCAACGTGGTCAACAGTTTGTGTGGTACACAATCTGCCTGATATGAAACCATGCTGACTCTGACAAGAGTTTATTGCTGGTTAAGTGAAGAATAACACTATCATGAACAATACTCTCCATAACTTTGCACACTACACTTGTAGACTAACTGGGCGATAATTGCCTGGTGTACTCTTGTCTCCCTTTTTGAAAACAGTAGTAACCTGAGCATCTTTCCAATCTGATGGTAAAATACCCTCACTGAGGGATTTCTGAAACACTAAAGTAAGTGGCTCTGCAAGTTCATTTGCTAATTCTTTCAGTACACGAGGGTGGAAACCATCTGGTCCTGATGACTTGCTCAGGTTCAAACCTAACAGTCTCTTACGCACAGCCTCGTGACTAATAACTATATCTGATAGAGCTGAATCCACCTTTTGCTTCTTCGCAGGACAGTAGGTCACTAAGATCCTCATCCATAAAAACACTACTAAAAAAAAAGGCATTCAGAAGCCCTCATCTGTTGATACTTTACGTTGTCCATCCTTCAAGTCTGCAACACCTTCTCTAGTTTTGGTCTTAGAACATGCATAAGCAAAGAAAGCCTTGGGGTTCTTTTTAGCATTCTTAGCAGCTGCTTTTTCTAAAGTCTTCACTGCTTCCCTACAAGACTTCTTAGCTTGGTTTCTGACTCCAGTATAATTCAGATAGTCAATTCCTTCCCTAGTCTGCAAGTACATCTTGTATGCCTGTTTCTTTTTCTTTATCTTTGCATCACATCTGGATTCATCCACAGGGGCTTAATGGTTCCATAACCAACCTTCACTGTAGGAACACATGTGTTTATTGATTTTTTTCTACTAGATTCTGAGCAGACACACTGTCCCTAAGAGCACTGTAATCTCCTTTAGCAAAATTCAGTCTGTAAGAACAGCCTGACCTTCTCTGCACATAAACATCTGTATTCAAAAAACAAAGATTGGTGATGACTTTTCCCCAAAGGGGCTTCATGTCTAATACTGTCAATCATAGCTTGCTCTGTGGTAAAAACCAAGTATAATACATGTGGAGTCTGATCACTTCTGTAATGTGTTGTTTGCTGAATGTGCTGAAACAAGAAAAAAGTCCCTAACAGCTTCCATGAACTTTGTTGCTGGGTGATCTGTGTCTTTGGGAGATAACTCCACCTTCCAGTCTAACTCTGGGTGATTGAAATCATCTGTCACAAGCACATGTGAACGACCCTCAGTCATATGAATAAGTAGTTTGTTTACCAAGTCACTGTTTTCTTTTGAACTGCAGGGTGAGTGATAAACTGTGCCCACAAAAAGACTGTCTGTGCCTTACGTGCTGTCTCGCACCACACTGATTCCCTCGCTGCCTGCAGTTTCCTGTCAAGTTAAACAGGCTGAGCGCCCAGTCTCTGCCTAACGCAAATGGCCACACACCACGATGATACTGATCCTGATCTAAGTTATGAAAACAGTCAAAATTCTGCAACTGAAGTTCAATGGCTTTTATCCTTCCCCTCATGATTTTTTGGCAGTATTTCTGTAATACACACAATGTCTGGGCTTTCACTCTCAATCACAGCTAAAAGTTCACTTCTTTTATTTCACACAGAGTCAGAATTTGTATAAAAACACTTTAAAACATCACAATTAAAGCTGTGTATAGTTTTATACAAGGTGCCACCTAATCCTGGAGGAATTATTGATTTTCCTCGAAGCATTGTGTGGCATGGACTCGGTTCAGTGGATGAAAATTTGGTGTTTGCTAACCATTTTTGCTATTGTTATGCTATCGCTACTGAAGACTGACCAATTATGTACGTTCTGAGAAAATTGCAATGATTTTTGCAATCAGTGCTTTTTTGCCACATTTTTCACTCGGAAAGACAGTTAGACACTCATTGGAAGGAACTGTCGACAAAATACAATCCTCCTCCTTCTTTTCTTGGACATCTGCCATCATTATTATGATGGTTCTGATGTGTATAGAACTGGGGGGGTTTCCACAGGTTGTTGGTAAACACTTGTAGGACTGGCAGTAGGGGGACTTGTGGGGTGGTGGTGGTGGGGGTAGGGGGGAGTGGGGGGGGGGGGGGGGGCACTGGGTTGGTCAGATTTGGGACTTAAAGCACTCTGCCAAGGTTGAGGAGATAATCGCAGGAGGCAGGCTGTTCAATCCCTGACAGTCATTGGGAAGAAGGAAAATTTCCTGTAGTTGGTTTTGCAAGCAGGGAGGAGATATGTCTCCCTGTGAGACTGTCTTGTAGACCATGCTGGGGTGTTTAGTGTGGGCCTGAATGGGGTGTTGATGCTGACCTCTTTTTGATGATATTTGAAGAATGTGGTCAGTCTTGCTGCTCTTCTTCTGTCTGCTAGGGTGTATCACTGTAGATGTGTCAGCATGGTATCGACACTTGAGGTGGGACGGTGGCAGTTCACAACCCATCAAGCTGCATGGCATTGGACTTTTTCCATGTTGTCGATGCTTTTGGGCAGTATAGGGGTCCCAGACAGGTGAGGCATATTCTAGAGAGGGGCGAGCTAGGGCTTTGTAGGCAGTTTCCTTGATGTTGATGGAGCCCACTCTCAGGTTTCGCTGAGGAACCCTAAGGTCTTGTTTGCCCTGTTAGTTATGTTGGAAATATTGGTGTCCTCAGCTGAGGTCTTGGGAAATGGTGACCCCAGGTACTTTGTCTCTTCAAATCTTTTTAGGTTTTGGCCATGGAGAGGGTATGTGCCAGTCAGTGTGTTTCTCTTCCTGGAGATATGGAGGGCTCGACACTTGTCTGGGTAGAAAGTCATTTTCCATTTTGTTTCCCAGACTGCCATGTGGTCCAGGTCCTGTTCTAGCTTCCTTTGGTCTTAGGAGGACGCTATAGTTCTGTGGCAGAGAGTGTCATCTACAAAGAGCCGTATTGTTGAGGAGAGTTGTTCAGGGAGGTCGTTCATGTAGAGGAGAAAAAGGGCTGGGCCCGGGACTGATCCAAAGGGGATAGCCTTTGAGGAAGCTTCATCAACAACCACTGCCTGCTGTCAGTTTGCCAGGAAGTTTTTGATCCATTCGTGAACCTGGCCAGTGATCCCCGTAATCGTAGCTTGTGGATTAGTAGGGAGTGGCAGACTTTGTCAAGGCTTTCAAGAAATGTATCACTAAGACGTCTGACTGTTTCCCCTTCTCCATATTGTAGGATAGCTCATCCACAAGCGCCAGCAGTTGGCTTTCACAAGATCTGCCTCGCTGGAAGCCATGCTGTTCCTCGCGCAGAATGTTGTTTGCCTCTGCAAATCCCATAATTGTGTTTACCATAATGTGCTCTAGTATTTTGCACAGCTCACTCATGAGGGAGATGGGGTGATAGTTTTCAGGCCTGTATCGTTCACCCTTCTTGAACACAGAGAGAGACATTTGCCCTTTTCCAGTCCTTTGGTACAATGCCTGTGTTTATGGAGGACTGAAAGAGAAGTGTTAGGGATGGGGGCATTTCATCACCGATTTCCTTCAGGAGGCGAGGGGTGATTCCGTCTGGTCCAGGGGCTTTGGTTGGGTCTAGGCCTTTAGCAGCTTTTTGACTCCTGCTACCGAGATGTGGATGTGGTCACATGTGGGTCCTTCAGGCTCTGGGCTTCAGTTCAGTTCAGTAGTTTTATTTAACGTCTTTTCATCACAAGATGATCTTAGACCTCAGGCTCTGGGCTCATGCCAGTCCAGGACTCAAATTCCTCTGGTGAGCAGGACAGTTTGCTGCTGAGTGCTGACTGAAACTGATTCCAGAATATTTATTGACCTGTGTCTATTGTGAATCAACAATAACAATTTAGTAAAAAATAACATAACATTTATTCTTTTTCACAGTGAAAATCTTCCACTATGGTTTCTGCAGCAGTGAGAAGTAGGCAGTGCATGAAGGATGAAAATCCTAAAAAATATACTGAATATGTTGAACAGCAGAGAGAAAGAAACCGTCAGCAGAGGCAGACGAAAAAAGATCTGTGGGAAAGCCAGCCACATACACATGCAGCCATCCAGGAAAGAGAGCGAGTTCTTGAACTTAGAAGGTAAGAATACACTGTAATAACATTAATACATCCAGTTGCAAATGATATATCATGGAGCACCACTCTTTTTCTTTTTTATTGTCCTGGTGGGGGGGGGGGGGGGGGGGGGGGGGGGGGGGGGGGAGGAGGAGTTGGGGGTCTTTTTAAATAACTCACTTAACATAGGGATAAAACAAGTTATTTGGACAATGGTGGGGTGGAAATGCTTTTTATTTTGTTCTGTCTTCTCTTGTGGCCCCTACTTTTATCTTTTTAAAAATTAGATGTAAATCTTTTTGCTCAGTCAACATTTGAATTTTTCAAACTATGCTCATTGTATCTGCGTCTGAATAAATTTGTTGCTGATCTTTGTGTGGAATGATGAATAGAATAGTTTTTTTGGTTGCTCTAATGATAGGTATGTTATTATGGCACATTCTGTGTATGTGTTTAATTTTTTGTGGCATGTGTCATGACACACACACAGGTATGTTGTTGTGCTTGTTTTTGGAGCATGTGTCATGCACACAGATGTACATATGCATGCATGTGTATGTGCTTGTTTGTGTGTGCAGTGGTATATCATAAATAATAAAACACATATTTTGACCCGGGCTTACACAGTTATTTATTTTCACTATATCTCACGGTATGCCAAAAGCACTATGCACACTGTCTGAAGCAGTCAACACCCAGACAAACTGGCTGTCTTCAAACTGATCCTCCATCTGATGAATCACCAAAGAAACAGCCAAGTCACATAGTGGGAATTTCTTTGTCTTCCCAGCCACTGATGACATTTTTGTTGTTGACATCATTGGGGACAGTGTTTCTGTGATGCCCGCACCAACAATTAACAACAGAGGACATCATTTCTTTTAGTTTGTATTTGGGAACAGATTAACAACAGAGGACATCATTTCTTTTAGTTTGTATTGGGGACAGGAAGGGAGGATAGACTGTCACTGAGAAAGAGAAAGACTGTTTTCTAGCATCACTATGGATGAGAGAGAATTTTGTCAAATGTGTGACAGAAATGTTGTGCTTTAGAAAAAATTTACTTCTTGAAGTTTTGGGAGAGAGATTGGAGGTGGGTCCACATGTTCGTACGTATTGTTTTGCAAGACGTTTTTTTCCCCATTATTGTCATCTGAGGCATTATGTATAAGCTCTGATTTAAAAGTCCTTAGATGTGACAAATATATTATGTATCTGATGAATATGTACCACCAATTTTGCTTCATATTCAGTTATGACTTACTTAACAGATATTTCAGTGTCTTAAACCATGGTTTTTGTGTTTTAAGAAGTTTTGTTTTATGTTGAACAGTTGTGGAGTCTGTGCAGCAACTGCCTTATCTTTTGAATTAGGAATTGAGCTCTGAGTCATTATTTCCATATATTGCCTCTTCTTATATTAGTTTTGTGAATGTGTTTAATGTGAATGTGGTTGATATTTTTTTCCCCATTTCAACATCTATATGAAATCAAATCGAGAAGAATTTGGCCTTCAAATTCTGTACTCAGTTTTTGAATTTTGAACATTTAAAATGATTTCTGGTATTTATTTGCTCATTTATCTCTTTATTCAATTATTTACTTGTCCGTACCCGCTCAAAAAAAAAAACAACAACACAGAGCAACGTGTGCTAGAGATAGAAGTGCTTTTGCAGCCCAGACACCCAATTGATGAATCCTTAATTTGGGGGTAGGTACACATTGAACCCAACATATGTAGAAATTATTGTTGGTTGATCCTTTGTCTCTGCAAATATTTGTTACAACAAGGCTGTGCTTCATTGTAAAGCACATTACATTGGATTTGTACAACTTTTGCTCTGTGTTTCTTTGTGAAAGTAATTTTTGCTGTTAAAAGGGAAGTGCGAAAATTTTAACATGTAACCAGCTCTATATTCTCTTAAAATGTTTTTTAAGTGGTGTTTAATCATTCTTGATATACTGCTAGTTGTTTTAAAGTATTTTATTAAGAATTACGAGCATGTGTTTGAATATGGAGAAGAATTTAGCCAACTTGGGGGGTTGGCGTATGTCAAGTCTAATATTTTCCAAAGACAGTGTCTGCTGTCCTTTTCTTTCATGATTTTATGTTAAGAAGTGTTTAAACTTAGCCAGTTTTTACTATGATCAGTGATTTTTATGTTTTCTTGAAAATGGGAAGTATGCTGAGTGAAAACAAAAAACCTGTCACTTGTTGTCTTTCTTTCCAACATTGACGTCTTGAAACTGATTGCTGCCTTAAGGTTAAGATCATTTATTTACACACAAAAAATGACATTAATCACTGTTTTATTCAATCTGTTTTGACGTTTTCTTTTTATGTTTAGAAATAAGAATGTTTTAAACAGATTGGTAAATGTGCACAAAAAGATGGTGAGTGTGACACAGGCAAATAAATCTAACTGAACTGTATGAACATGGTGTGGGAGTAAGGCAAGACAGATTGTGAATAATTATAGTCATCCTCTTTCAAAATATTAGGAATTGCTTTATTTCGGTTTTCCCAATCCAGAAAACAGAACAGGAAACAGTCTTTTTCAACAAGCCCAAAGAGTTATTAAGTAAATGATATGGTACACTTCTACACTATAAATTGTTACTGTATGCCAACTTGATCAGACGTGTGTGGATGTGGGGTAGTATCGTGGTGGTGGTGGTGCGAGAAAATGGGTGTGGGTGTGTGCCTCTACATGTAAAAGCATCTGTAAGTGTATGTGTCTGGTTGTATCAGTGAGTGTGTATGTAAAGGCATAGCATACATTACAATGTTTTTAGAGTAAAGGTTGTTAATTTTTATGTATTTCCTACTTCTATAGTTGATTTCATTATTAATTTCTTAATTTAATCCATTCCTTACATAACTCTTTATCATAACAAAATTTGCAGATGTTTGTCTGTGTGCGAGCGAGCATGTGCATGTACATGTGTACATATATATATATATATATATATATATATATATATATATATATATATATATATATATATTCATGGTTTTAACTAGTCACAATCACATAATTCAATGCTAATAATATTAACGCATATCACATAATATGTCAAAATCAATTCATGCCTTTGGTGCCTAGAATCAACATTTATGATTGAACTAATATTAAATGTGTGAAAATCATCTAACCTACTTTGTACACACACATCCATCTATCCACACACACACACACACACACACACACACACACACACACACACACACACACACACACACACACACACACACACACACACACACACACACACACACACACACACACACACACACACACGTCTCTCTATCTATCTTGTATCTGTAAGTATATCTATTATGTGTATCTATCTCTATATTTATGATCAGGTGGACAGAAAAACAGCGTGTCATGTGTACAGTATTTGTTTTTTTTTCCTCCACTGCCGCACACAATATCAATTTTTGCTTTCTTGTGAGCACCTTTTCACATCGCGAGACAGACAAATTCGTGTGAGGCAGCCCTCTCCTTCTAGGTCTACTACTATGCACGCTTCCGAGGACCCCGAACAACTGGATGATGCACGGCCATGTTTTGCACGGCAGGGTCCAGGTCCACTATGCACGTAGCCGTGGGTCAATCTAAGGGTAAATGTGGATACAGCCCATTGATCATTTTGATGTGGAAAGCATTCTCTTTATGGGTCTCTCATGACAGTAGTTGATTCATGATGTTGCAAAGGACCACTGATTCAAAAGATTAGATGTTAACAAGGAATTTGTATGGACTCAGCAGTCCTATGACAAGCCCCAGTCAATCAATAATCTGCTATCATTTGTCTGCATAGTCCCGCTTCCCCTACATCCCCCCATCCTGCCCCCTCCTCCCCCCCCCCACCTCCCCGAAAAAAAAGACAAATAATCAAACAGATGTAAGTTAACTAAACATGTTGTCTTACAGAGTAAAGTAAAAACAGAAATCATGTGAGAGCATTCAAAATGGATATTTACATGGGAGTGATATTTGTTACAGTCCGCTGATCACAAGCATATGCCGATGTGATATGGGGTAACCATTGCAAAGTCTGTGGTGGGCCACACAGTTTACAACCAGCTGCAATAAGAATTCGGGTCTACATCACCATTCAGAATGTTTCATTCTGATGGAGCTGTTGAATTTAAAGTTCCAGATCTTGTGGATCATCAGTATCATATTTGCCAGTACGAGAAGGTAACTAACAATTTTACTTTTAATGAATCTCGATCTGCAGAAACTTGCAACTTCATTTTGCCATAGATTTTACATTGTTTGTTCATAGATTGTACAGCAATACACAGCATAGATATGTGTGTGTGTGCGTGCACGCACGAGTTTGTATGTGTATGTGTGTGTGTGCGTGCTTTTGCACAAAATTCTATCTAGTTGCAAAGGAAGGCAACTGCAGGTGGAAATCTAAACACATTTCATTTGTTAGTGATAGTGAACTGCAATACAAACACAAACCATAGACAAACGAATCACAAGACAAAACATGACATGCTTTGACTCTAAGGTCTTCATCAGGCACTCTGGACAACGAAAATGAACAAGCAATCATTTATCTTAATCAATTTCAGTGCAAAATGGGCATTGAGCAAAATTCTAATTTATTGATTGTGATTGGTGACATGTGTTTTGAATAAATGCTGATGTCAGTGACATTAAATTAATTTTATTTAATGATTCAGTTACCTAGTCATTGATGGCTTTTACTTATTACACACAGGGACACAAGACTTGACAATATCTGGTTGCAGGTCAGTGTTGGTGGTCACATTCAAGTACCATCTCTAGTGTTGTCACTTGTTGACAATCTCACACAAGCACAATACAGAACTGAAGGTGATATTGTTGCCTGACTACATTTATTCACACAGCAGTGTTCCCCACACTTTTGTTTACAGGGATAGTTCACCTTATTAATTTTTTTTTGAGGTACTTATTTAATACCTCAGCATAACCTTTTTATAAAGTGTGTTGTGATTTGTTTGGCTGTTGGTGAGGCTTTGGATCTCTGACGAGCTAGTCATAGACTATACACAATGAAGAGCTCATAGTATATTGTGTTGCAAAAGCCATTACAGTTTTTCCTAGAGTTCTTAACAGAAGTCTGTAAAAGCATCCTGAAAGCTTAAAGCTATGTCTATAGAAGGAGTGCAAGAATGAGGCTTCTGTTACATATTTACTGCAGTTGCCATGGAAAGTTCATGCCTTCCCAACGTCAGATAATGATTTCCATTTGCGGTTGGTTATTTAGTCACTATTATACATTCCCTTTGTGTCGTTAATGAGCAATGGCTGTGGCTTTCTTGTGCAGTGCGGCAAGAATGACAAGGCGTTGATATCTGAGAACCAGTCCATCATGGATGGAGAATTCATCAAGGAATCTGATTTCTTCAAATGTTCCCAATGGCCTGTCTGTATGGCCTGCATCACCTTTTGGAGTGCATGGTTCTTCTCAGAAACTTTCTTCAATTCTTGAAGTGTACTTTCAGTGTTTCTCTAGGACTGGTGTCATGGTCTGCCTGGTTTTCCTGTGTGCAACGATATCATCAGAGAGTTCTTTGCATCAGGAATGTCTCACAGAAGTTCTGATCGGGCGCTTTGACAGATTTCTATAATAACGCTGACTCTGAACTAGAGTCTTTTGGTTGATTGCTTTATTGTTCATTGTATGCGTGCCCTGTATAAGCACTGCTCTAGTCACTGAATAATACAGGATGCTATTAGAGAGTGGTTCAAACTAGAGTTTGTTAGGGTTGCCTGGTCTCTCACACTTTTTAACATATTCTTTGAATGCATTGTGGCTGCTGATCTTGAAGATCATGTCAGCATGGTCCTCATTGGAAGAACAACCATCATGAGCCATCAAGTTAAAGTTGGCATCGAAGGTCTGGCAGGCAGTTAACAAGGGCTCAGTTTGTAAACTGGATGAAACATCGGCAAGATCTATGTGCAAAGAAGACCATGTTGATGGCCGACCACAACACCACCATCTATACTCCCCATGGACATTACACCTAGAAATTGTTCCACAGTACATTTACCAAGGGTCCATCATTAGCAGTAAGGGATCCAAAACAGAAATCCTCTCAAGGGCAGTGAAAACATTTTTTAGTACTCTCCAGATTAAAAGTAGTAAAATTTGTTTGGAAGAACAATAACATTTCCACAATCAGGCTCATGCATGCACTGGTCTTCCATTTTCTGTAAGCATGTGAGACGTGGACACTCGCAGTGAATCTGGAAAAATGAATCCAGGGGATGGAAAAATATGTGTTGCCATAAGATACTATAACAGAGGATACACTAATCATATCATGAAAAAACAAGTGCATTAAGCCATCAAGCAGCAAATCAGACCAAATGGGGCATTACTGACATCAGTAAGAAAAGAAAACTGCATTGGTGTGCTATGTAACTATATTCAGTGGTTTTACCAAAGCCATGTAACTATATCCAGTGGTTTTTACTAAAGCCATGTAACTATATCCAATGGTTTTACCAAAGCCATGTAACTATATCCAGTGGTTTTACCAAAGCCATGTAACTATCCAATGGTTTTACCAAAGCCATGTAACTATATTCAGTGGTTTTGCCAAAGCCATGTAACTATATCCAATGATTTTGCCAAAGCCATGTAACTATATCCAATTTATTTTGCCAAAGCCATGTAATTATACCCAATGGTTTTACCAAAGCCATATAACTATATTCAGTGGTTTTGCCAAAGCAATGTAACTATATCCAATGGTTTTGCCAAAGCCATTGTAACTATACCCAGTGGTTTTGCCAAAGCCATGTACTATATCCAGTGGTTTTTGCCAAAGCCATGTAACTTTATCCAATGGTTTTGCCAAAGCCATGTAACTATATCCAGTGGTTTTGCCAAAGCCATGTAACTATATCCAGTGGTTTTGCCAAAGCCATGTAACTATATCCAATGTTTTTTTACAAAAGTCATGTATATATATTCAGTAGTTTTGCCAAAGCCATCTAAATATATTCAATGGTTTTGCCAAAGCCATGTAACTTATCCAATGGTTTTGCCAAAGCCATGTAACTTATCCAACAATTTTGCCAAAGCCATGTAATTATAACCAATGGTTTTGCCAAAGCCATGTAACTATATTCAGTGGTTTTACCAAAGCCATGTAACTATATCCAGTGGTTTTGCCAAAGCAATCGTGAAGGAGCGCGACTAAGTACAAGACAAAAGTAATGATGGATGGACGACATTGCAGAGTCTGTAGTCAGGACAGGGAAAGCATTGCATAGACCCAAACCTGGCACACAACGGACAGATGTGAAAGAACCTTGTAAATTGTTCTACAGTGTGTGGAGCTCCAGTGACTCCCCACAAACTTCAGGGAATAAAAACAAAGATTGTTCATTTATCATTGCCCTGGAAGTTTGGACAGTCACAACATCAGCCATTGCCAGGTTAATTATGTCTTTCTATGCTTCGAATGCATGCAGTTTACCAATGTCTTGATAATGTGTACCATCACTTATTTAATTCTGCACAGCTTATCAGCAATCAAAGAAAATACACTGAGCCTTACGATGAGCATTATGGTCCTGTTTACCACCGTCTGCGCAATACCCAGGAATGCCAGCACAATCGCTATGGCAACACCACTCACAGTCTTCATCCTGCTCATGTCAACCAGTCTGATTTCAGTCAGGTTGTGGACATTCATCACAAACTGGCTGAAGTGGGAGAGTCCAGCTACATGAAACGCAACATTGATCTCAGGTAATAGACCACAGTGGAAATATGACTATGCTCTGCCTCTAAATTGTACAGATGGATTACATGCCTCATTTGCACAAAGTGGACAAAATCTTTCTTTAAAATGTAATTCTTTTTATTCGACGTATGATGCACATGCAAAAGAAGATTTGGGTAGGGCACAAAATGAGGAGTTTTTGTAATGTACTCTGTTTGGATGCACATACTTATTGAATCAAATTCTTGCAAGCTCCAGCAGTTGCAATGCCATGTTGGCTGAAATTTTGTGGCTAATACAGCAATAAGACACCTGCTGCTCACCATCTTCCATCTGCTAGATGACCACAGACTCGTCATCTTCCTCATTATAAGGTCAGGTCAAAGTAAACCTTAGACCAGAACAATACTGGTGGAGAGGACACAGGGAGCTGTGAATTTGACATGGTTGGTATATATATAGCAATAGAATAAACTCCCTTTGTGTGGTGCCACATACAGTCAGAATTTAAAGTAATAGGATGAGGGCAGATTGCCCAAATGGTTCATAGGATGGGGCTCATGATGGCAAAGTTAGTCATGATAAATGAAGTCCCCTTAGAACCATCAATTCTGGTCATGCAAATTTCTTGAGTTGGAAGTACACGACGGGATGCTTGAGATACAAAAAAATCTGTCTCAGATAGGTGCCTAGTGTTGAGAAAAGCCAAAATGACGCTAGCTCTAACCTCATGGGCTGAGGTCCAAAGTGTTGACCAGAACCTGGGAGTGTGCCTAGCAACCATATTGATGTCACAGAAACTAAGCGGAATGTACCTTACCACTGCCCTTTGACCCTAAAAAGTTAACAGACAAACCCTGAGACAACAACCCCAAAGAAAACAGTACACAAACAACTTTGTTAACACAAACAACAAACACACAGGCATGCAGTCAAGAGTTAGAAAGGCTGTCAATCACTTCAGGACCCAATACTGGATTTTTTCACAAATATTTGTTCCCTCAACAGGGAGGGTCTTCACAGCATAAAACAGTGGATGTCACCACATGCTCTTCAAATCCAAACTAAGAAGTCAAAAGGAAAAAAAAAAAAAAAGGAAATTACCAAGTTCAACCACCAATAACCAATAACCAGGACAGAGTTTGGCTCTGCGAGCAGGAATTGTTCAGCTATGTGAAGACTTCTCAATACGTCAAAGATTGAATTTCAGGTGGCTCTGTTGTTTTTTCTCTTGTTTTTTTTTTACCCATTTCTTTTTAAGCTCATCAAGACAAAGTTGTTGTGACTGCACACACACACACACACACACACACACACACACACACACACACACACACACATAGCCGTACACACACACACACGAACACATGCACACACATGCATGCATGCATGCATGCATGCAGCATGCAAGCACGCGCGCGCGCGCGCGCACACACACACACACACACACACACACACACACCTCTTCTTCTCTTGCTCTCTCTCTGCCCCCACCTCTCCCACCCCTCTCTCTCTCTGTCTCTTTCTCTCTTTTTTTCTCTCTCACTCTCTGAATACATTCATTTATGGTTGGCACATATGGACTAGTCATGCACACACATGCAAAAAAAGCCTGCATGTGTTGTATGAAATCATATTCTATTAAGCAGAACAACGTACCAAAGAACGCCATTTTATTCCCTATTTAAAAAGGGAAACCTGTACAATTTTCATTTTTTTTATATATTTATCTGTTTTCTGCTTGTCTTTACAGGTTTCAACAGGTGTATAACCCACAGCGCACTGTCTCTGTTCTTGAACCCGAGTACCGGGGCTCCTGTGAAGGGTCAGAAGGGGTCAGAGCTTCCGTACAAGAGACAGCCAATAAAAACAAATGTGTCTTTGCAACTAATGCTGGCTTTTTTGACACCCAATCGGGAAAGTGTTTAGGTAAGTTTCATCGTTGGGATTGTCCCATTGCAAAGTAGGTGATCACAGAGGAGTGATGACAGACAGTTTGGTTGTTATCTCCACATTGTTTGTCCTCAGTGACATGTTAATGGGTTGTTATAACCAGTGCAGTCCTGTACGTTATCCCTCCAAGACATCTGTTCACTCATGGATGTCTGTTTTCCACTGTACTATGAAGAATAACATTTGACACCCTAAATAATTAAGGCTACCTTTTGCATTTGCCGTTTATATAATAACCCAGTGGGAAAAAATTGTTTTCCCCCAAACGAAAAGTTGTGAAGGCCCATATCATCAAATTTTTAGAAAGAGAATCAACTACACGTTGGTAATCCACTGTGACTAGGACACCAGGTTCACTTACAGACTTCATGCAAAACAATGGTATCATCTATAAGTATCTGTGCTGTACTCACGTTTCTTCTTCCTTTAACTGACAAAGCCAACTTGATTTTTAGCAATAATGTCTGTGAGCACATTTGACAAACGTCTCGCAGCAGTTTTGGCTTAAAGTCTGTAGTTAGTTTTTCGTGAGAGAATTAGAATGCGTTAGAGAGTTCATGTCTTTTGTAATTTGTTTTTTTCCCCTTTATGGATAAGACTTAATACTGCTTGCTTTGTGTGTGAATGACATTTCCCCCAATGAACAAATCACAAGGTTCTTAGTTTTTATGTGAATGACATTTCCCCCAATGAACAAATCACAAGGTTCTTAGTCCATCTAAACCATGGGCAGAATTGTTTACATTGTATGCAGTGATTGAACAGTTTCTTTAAAAGTAATAACAGTCTCTAGTTCTTTCCTTTGTTCCAAAGAGAATTGAGGGATATCAGTATCTTGCATAAGTGAATTAACCTTAGATTCATTGGATCGTACTATGAAATTAACTTTATTTTTCAAAATGCCCTCCTGGATTGAAACAATACGCCATCTGTGTTTTTCATTGAGTGCATTATTTTACCATTTCATCTGGTTCTTTCTAAATTAAGGCAGTGTTCAGTATTTTATTGCTTCCTCCTCTAAAGATTCACTTCAAGAATATATTTGCCCACTTGCAACATCTTGTAAACCGTAAATCTCATATGCTTTCTTAAGGCGTTCTCTTCTGGCTAGTTCTTTAAGATCATGTAGATCAGGGGATTTACACTTTTCTATATCATCCAAGGGTTGTTACAGACTAGATGAAAAAAAACAAAAAAACAAAACCCATCTAGAATCTGATTTGGATGAACAGTGAAGGCTGTCATCATTCACAGCATTAACGTGGAGTTATTTTGATGTCTTCTGAAAAGAGGGGAAAATCTCAAATCTGAAATGAAGTTTGTGATCTGTTTGATAATGTTTGAGATTTCTTACATGTGATGTCAGATTGTTGTTTGCAGGCAATATCGTGAGTGATGGACGGCTTGTGGAAGACTCTGGGGGGGATACAGATGTTCATTTTGGCATCACAAAGGAAGGACAGATTTTCACAGGGTCAGTATTTTTGTCTCATTTAATATGACACAGAACATGGTCAGTTTTGTTATGTATGAATTCCAAGCTGACCATGGATGTAGTAGACTAGAGTTCACTTCATGAGAAGAAAAATAGTCTTATTCAGGGAGCGGGCATCATTTTTGTTTCCTCTTTGCAGTGAAAGTTCTCTTCCTGTTAGTTTGTGACATTTGATAAACAAAAATAATCACAATACATTTAGTTTGTGACATTTTATATCAAAATAATCACAACGCATTCACTTTGTGACATTTCATATCAAAATAATCACAAACATTCAGCTTGTGAACTTTCATTTCAAAATGATCACAATACATTCAGTTTGCAACATTTTATAACAAATAATTACAATACACTCAACAGACCTACTTATTAAACACCACACTCATATCAAAATTATAACAAAAATTCATTGTATATGCAAGATATATTTACTTTGGTGTAGATTAAGCCTTTTGCTCTTGGCTGTGGATATAGTTACGGTTCAAGGGTCATTGCATAATTGATCATATGACCGGTCACATGATATTGTTTACTTCCTTGCAAATGGCGGATCCCATACAGCGTGGTTGAAGCGATTTTTCAGCAAGTTTTTTTGTTGATTTTGACGTGTTTTTTTTTTCATTTTGTAAAGTGAAAATTAGTCGAGCAGATCAACATAGCTGCCAGAAGCTTTACTGTCGAAGAGGTGGTGAGAATTGTGTTTGAAATGCCGTATGAAGGTGAAATTAGCGACGATGAAAGTGAGATGGGAAAATGAAGGTGATGTGGTTGTCGATCAGCCTGACAATGAGTCAAGTGATTCGGATTACCGGGAAGAAGATATTCATCTACCAAGTACATCGACAGGTAGGGAGCGTGGTCGTTCTGGTAGTGGGTGTAGTCGAGGACGTAGTGGGAGAGGAAAAAATCATCATTTTCCTTCAAGAATATGTATACCTATATGTATATACATATATTTGCATACTTTTGAACACTTGTTAAATTTTTGCCCATTTTTTTGGTATGATGGGTGAAATGTTAGTAAAAATCGCGTCTCTAGCCAACATTGATATGCATTACTCAATGCGTCCTTGAACACACACTGTGTGCTTCTTTTTTTTTTTTTTTTTTTAGTAGTAAATAATTGCATTTGCTTGTTATGTCCTATAGATTTGTGTACATTTCAATACCATTTCCACCTATGATGTACAGAGACTTGAATTTTTCATGGATTTTTTTTTTCAAAATTGTTTATTTTGTCTTAAAATCTTGATTATCTTCCCATGATTGTGAGTAAACTAATCCTGTCCTGAAACATGTAATAATTATATTTTTTCCATTCATTTTCCTTCAGTAAAATGTATACTTCTGTATACTTTAGAGCAATACTTGAATTTTTAATCCCAAGGGTAAGATACACAAGAAGATGTTTTATTTCCATCTGACTCTTGTCTCTTTGGGAACTAAAGATACTAAGATAGAACACTATTACACAATACAGAAGTGATTATACCATATTTCCATCTGACTCTTGTCTCTTTAGGAACTAAGGATACTAAGATAGAACACTATTACACAATACAGAAGTGATTATAACCTGATCAACAGGTGAAGATGTTGCCCATTCCTCAAGGGCACGCCTGCATGTTGTGTAATGGAGCGCTAGTAGGTATATGCCTGAAGAACAATACATGCAGTCCTGTCAAGGAGCAGGGCAGTGCTTATGCATAACTAAGTCAGAAGCAGCTATGGGGACCAGCCATTCTCATGACTGCATGGAGGTTTTCATGTCAGCTGGATGAAAAACTGCTGAACTCTTCATCCTGTTCCTCTGCTTTCAAGCCCTGCGCCACCCGAGAAGGAAAGAGAAATAAAAGAATTATTAGACTGGTACAGATTCAGGGATGATGGCCTTGTTATCGTCCAAGAAGAAGCTCATATTCCCTGTTTCACAGAAATCTTATGAAGCAAGATTGTAATAAATGGCCAGTAGTTATAACCTTTTTATATCCTTTCAGTTGCACTACAGTTTAATACTGGAGATTATTTCTTTTAATTATTATTTCATTTCTTTCTTTCTTTGTTTATTTGGTTATTTCTCATTTTCTTTGTTTCTTTTTTATCTTTTTTTTTCTTCATTTATATAGTTATGTATTTCTTTATCTATTTACTTAGTTAATCCTCTTTTTTTTTAGTAGTATTAATTGTGTGTGTGTGTGTGTGTGTGTGTGTGTGTGTGTGTGTGTGTGTGAAAACACATGTGTTTGTTGTTCTGTGTGTGTTTGTATATAACTTAATATAAGCAAATTTTCTTGTGAATTGTTTCAGGTACTTGTCAGAGATAGAGCTGGTAACCCTGCAGTTCAAACAACTGGTTGGTGGGGTCATCTGGCTGCTTCGTGATGGTGAGGTCTATGTGGACGAGAGCAGGGACATCGAATGCCCTGACACTGTTGAGACAGGTGAAGAGAGTCTTTCTTTCTCTTCTGTGACAAATGTACATTTAATATGTATAGATGTGGCACACATTTGTTGTATTGTTGATCATGTAACATTTGCCATATTATAGTATTCATTTTGAAATTCCAATGTTTGCCAGAACTAATTTTGTAGGTGAAAATCTACCAAGGTATTTATTTTTGAATTCCTATCTTAGTCACTGTCAAAGTTATGCAAACAAATTTTAATGACTTTGTGAGGTTTTATTTCCTATCTGCTCACAAAAAAGATAACTTTTGTGAAATAGAAGAAAAATAAAACAATTAAAGATGTCAAATTTTTGCATGCAGTATGTTGTGAGATGAGAATTCACCTAAATTTTCGAAGTAAGAATGTTGTATGCAGCTTTCGAGGTAAAGTTTCATTGAGGTAAGTGGTGGAGATTGTTGCACAGCACGGCTCACCCAGTCGTCCAGAAAAGCCATAAACATCAGAGAAAAGCCATTCCATAGAAAATAGTGCAGAAACAAGTAATATGAGACAGAAAGCAAGCACACTGGAACAGAGAAAGGAATGAATAAGTCACAGAGACAGTACTGAATGTGACAAGATTGGTGCTGCTGGATGTTGTAGAAAGCAAGCACACTGGAACAGAGAAAGGAATGAATAAGTCACAGAGACAGTACTGAATGTGACAAGATTGGTGCTGCTGGAAGTTGTAGAATGCAAGCACACTGGAACAGAGAAGGAATAAATAAGTCACAGAGACAGTACTGAATGTGACAAGATTGGTGCTGCTGGATGTTGTAGAAAGCACATGATTACATTGTGATGTTGACAAAAATACTGGTTTCTTTGTGGAATGCTTATGCTTATGTTGTGATGTTTTTGTGGAATTCTCATGATTACAATGTGGTGTTTTGTGGAATACTCATTGTTACATTGTGATTTGTTTTTGGTGTGGAATACTCACGGTTACATTGTGATGTTTTTGTGGAATACTCATGGTTACATTGTGATGTTATTGTGGAATACTCATGGTTACATTGTAATGTTTTTGTGGAATACTCGTGGTTACATTGTGATGTTATTGTGGAATACTTATGGTTACATTGCAATGTTTTTGTGGAATACTCATGGTTACATTGTGATGTTATAGTGGAATTCTCATGGCCACATTGTAATGTTGATACTGAATGCAGACCTGTTTATCAAATGATTTCGCTGTGTGCTGTACACATGTCTGGCAAAAACAACATGAATACATCAAACTGAAAAAGAAATGTCAAAAATAAAAAAAAAATCTTGAGATGAAACTCTTGAGCACTAGTTGCACTTGTAGTGTGTAACCATTGTGCTCATGAGCTATGACCAAGAAGGGACAACTCTTGTTTACTTGTACATGCAGACTCACGATTGGATGATGCTGGAACAGTAGCAGGGACTGCAGGCTCTGTAGTGAAATTACAAAAATGAAAAAAAAATGGGGGGGGGGGGGGGGGGGGGGGGTCTGAATTTGTGCCAGAGTATGCTAATGAATCCATTTTGATCGTAATTTGTGTAGGAAACAACCTCTTTTTTTTTTTTTCCACAGAAGCACTGCAAGATCAGGTATCCTTCCACTGCCATCTGATGCCCATATATAAAAAAGCCCCCCCCCCCCCCCCCCCCCCCCTGTACATTTATCAAAATTTTTGGAAGACTGTACATTTTAGAAAATACTCCCATTTTAGTTGAAAAGTACACCAACAGCAGTTTTAGGATAAAACAGGTCAGTGAATGCACATGGTTACATCATGATGTTGTTGCTGAATACTCCTGGGTACATCATAATGTTGTTGCTTAATACTCCTGGGTACATCATAATGTTGTTGCTGAATACTCCTGGTTACATCATGATGTTGTTGCTGAATACTCCTGGGTACATCATAATGTTGTTGCTGAATACTCTGGTTACATCGTGATATTGTTGCTGAATACTCCAGGTTACATCATGATATTGTTGCTGAATACTCCTGGTTACATCATGATATTGTTGCTGAATACTCCTGGTTACATCATGATATTGTTGCTGAATACTCCTGGTTACATCATGATATTGTTGCTGAATACTCCGGGTTACATCATGATATTGTTGCTGAATACTCCGGGTTACATCATGATATTGTTGCTGAATACTCCGGGTTACATCATGATATTGTTGCTGAATACTCCTGGTTACATCATGATGTTGTTGCTGAATACTCCTGGGTACATCATGATGATGTTGCTGAATACTCCTGGGTACATCATGATGCTGTTGCTGAATACTCCTGGTTACATCATGATGGTGCTGGTGAATACTCCTGGGTACATCATGATGTTGTTGCTGAATACTCCTGGGTACATCATGATGCTGTTGCTGAATACTCCTGGTTACATCATGATGGTGCTGGTGAATACTCCTGGGTACATCATGATGTTGTTGCTGAATACTCCTGGGTACATCATGATGTTGTTGCTGAATACTCCTGGTTACATCATGATGTTGTTGCTGAATACTCCTGGGTACATCATGATGTTGTTGCTGAATACTCCTGGTTACATCATGATGATGTTGCTGAATACTCCTGGTTACATCATGATGTTGTTGCTGACTACTCCTGGTTACATCATGATGATGTTTCTCAATACTCCTGGTTGCATCATGATGTTGTTGCTGAATACTCCTGGTTACATCATGATGCTGTTGCTGAATACTCCTGGTTACATCATGATGGTGCTGGTGAATATTCCTGGGTACATCATGATTTGTTGCTGAATACTCCTGGGTACATCATGATGCTGTTGCTGAATACTCCTGGGTACCTCATGATGTTGTTGCTGACTACTCCTGGGTACATGATGTTTTGTTGTGAAATATTTTGGGATGTGTTGTAAGGTTGTTGTGGAATGTACCAGGTACATTGATGGCATGGTGGTCATGAGGTGTTGTTTGCTACATTACTTGGTGTGATATGCTGGTCAGGTTGCAGTGTCATTATTGAAACAGCAGCGGTCCCATTGTGACGATGTAGAATGCTCCTGGTAACATGGTGACAGGATGTCATTACAGAGTTCTTTTGAGCATGCTGTGATGCTGATGTGGCTTGGTAGGGCTGAGATGCATGCTTCGTATGATGAGTGGGCTCTGTGGTTTCCAGGAAGACTGGATCATTTCATCAGGGTGGTGTCTGCACGTTCAGCTGTGGGCCACAATGCGCAGGGCCATGTCTTAATGGTACAGGTGGATGGGAAAACAGGCCATCAGGGGTAAGACTTTTTATCACTTTTCGAGAAAGATTCATAGAATTCATCAAGTGCTTACTGTCATACATCTTCAGCATGAATTGTCTCTGATAAGCGATGATTTTCTCCACACTTGGGAGGCAGAGAGATTTGCCTTGTAAAGAGGAATCATCTGATTTGAAGCTGGCATGGAGAGAGAGGTGCACAGGGTCTGCATGCTGCTTCCTTTGACTTAGGCTGGGACAGCAAGTCCAGTCTCACAGAGAGGGGAATGGGAACCTTTCATTAGCAAACTGATCAGCAGGTTGATCTCTCTGACCACTTGAGCAGGCAAAAGAGGATCACCTGATGCTTCTCCTGGAAACTTTGTTCAGAACTGGCAGGATGAGAGAAGAGGAGGAAAAGCAAACATTTTGTCACAAGAGATGACCACTGCAGCCACAGTGAAAGCTATGGGGTCTAGGACAGGGGACACAAAAATAGGGAACTGACAGTTCCACCTGGTGGCAAACTGGTGGATGTGGAGAGGGGGTTTTCCCAAAACTTGGCAGATTGACCTGAAATAGCTCTTAATCATCCACTCGTAGGACAGACCCTGATCCTTCCTGGAAAGAACAGTTCACCTGGTTGTTCATCTTGCTAGGGATGTGTCTCATGAGAAGGAAGATGCTCACAGATGCGATGAGAAGGAAGATGCTCACAGATTGTGTCTCATGAGAGAAGGAAGATGTTCACAGATTGTGTCTCATGAGAAGGAAGATGCTCATTGTGTCTCGTATTGTGTCTCATGAGAAGGAAGATGCTCACAGATTGTGCCTCATGAGATGCTCACAGATTGTGCCTCATGAGCTGCTCACAGATTGTATCTCATGAGAAGGAAGATGCTCACAGATTGTGTCTCATGAGAAGGAAGATGTTCACAGATCGTGCCTCATGAGAAGGAAGATGTTCACAGATTGTGTCTTATGAGAAGGAAGACGTTCACAGATCGTGTCTCATGAGAAGGAAGATGTTCACAGATTGCGTCTCATGAGAAGGAAGATGCTCACAGACTGGCATAAAAGATGAAGAGACACACCCAAATTGTTCAGAGCCATGGAGCAAGTCCAGCCTTTGGTTCTTTATGTAAGCCACCACTGTAGAATTGTCTATACATGCCGTGACCATCTTGCCTTCCCAGACCCAAGATGACCTGTTCAGAGCAATAGAGGCTGCCTTCATTTCCAGGCTGTTCATGTAATCTGTCACCCTGTGCTGAGACCAGGCACCACTGGGGCTCTGGAACAGAGGGAAAAGGTGTGTGTCCCAACTTGCCTCCCTCATGTTGGCACAGATGGTGTGCAACAATGGGGTATGTGTCCCAACTTGCCTCCCTCATGTCGGCACAGGTGGTGTGCAACAATGGGGTATGATGTGTCCCAACTTGCCTCCCTCATGTCGGCACAGATGGTGTGCAACAATGGGGTATGTGTCCCAACTTGCCTCCGTCATGTCGGCACAGGTGGTGTGCAACAATGGGGTATGATGTGCCCCAACTTGCCTCCCTCATGTCGGCACAGGTGGTGTGCAACAATGGGGTATGATGTGCCCCAACTTGCCTCCATTATGTCGGCACAGGTGGTGTGCAACAATGGGGTATGGTGTGTCCCACCTTGCCTCCCTCATGTCGGCACAGATGGTGTGCAACAATGGGGTATGATGTGTCCCAACTTGCCTCCCTCATGTCGGCACAGATGGTGTGCAACAATGGGGTATGAAAAGAAGCGTCCTTGACTGAAGCCAGTCTGGATCAAGTCAGGATTGGACAGTGGTCACAAAAAGACAGGACATGGGGAGCATGACATCCCATTTGGATGACAACTGACACTAAATGCCACTCAGATCCCCACTGGAGAGGATGAAGACAGAGCCAAGCAAGAGGAATGAGTTCTGCAGCCGCGGATGCAGGCCCAGTCATGTGTGAAAGCTGTGAGGAGATGCCGACCAAAAAATGGAGAAGGGACTGAGCAAAAGATGGAGTCCTCAAGGTTGACAGGAAAGCTCAAGGAAGAAAGGGTCTGTTCAAGAGGTCATTGAGGTAATCTGATCACATCGAACTGGTTCTCTGCTGCACTACTGAATGACTGTGTCCGCAACCTGTTTAACATCCTTGGCTGAGAGAAAGGGACTAGAAGAAAGAGCCTTTCTTCCAGAACTGAAGTGGAGGTAATTCTGGGATGACTGGTGGGATTGGGATATGAAAGTATTTGTTCAAGGGATCAAGACTTACTGTTCAATCCTAGGGAGAATGGATGTGTGTGTAGCCTTATCAAAAGCCTTCTTTCACCATTTTTCTTTGGAATAAAGAAGAGAATGGTGAAATGACCTGAGAGACAAGGAAGAAGAACCTCTGAATGTGGGAATCTGCCTCTTAGACTAGGACAGAGACCTTCACTGGGTCTGAAATCTTGATCCAGATTGTGGTGGACAAAAGAGAGGATGGGATGGTAAAGAATATCCTGAGGGCTCCCATGATCATTGAGAGAACCATTGATTTGAGGCATTTATGAAGGAAGGCAGAGAGACGACCTCCCACCAGAATCATCTCTGGAGAAGGCAGCTAGCCAATTCTTTCAGCCTGGATTCCAGGATTGTCCTCTACTGGAGGAGTGAGCACATGGCGCTCTGAAGGAAATAAGAGACCTGGGCTGGACTGACTGCTGTCCCTTGAAAGGAGGAGTGAGGATTCTTTAGAGGAGGGGGCAATGAGACACTGGGGCCGAAATGGTCAAGGGATGAGAGGGCCCTTACTCTCCTGAACATTTTCCAGAGGCTTTCAACAGGGTTTCTCCAAAAGGAGAAGCCCCCCGGAAAGGAGACTGCCTCAAGGTTGCCCTAAGTTTGTCAGAAGAACAAGTGGAGTCTAAAGATTGTCCCCCCAGACCAGAGATAGACATAAAAGACTCACCTGAGGTAGACAACATACCTGCAGTGGCCACTGTGGCTGAACCTTTGGCAAGGTACAAAATTTTCTGAAGATTGTCCTCACAAATTGTGCTTTTCTTAAGAACACTCATGAGGGGAGTACGGGGACAATTCCAGAAATGACATGGAGGAAACGTGATTCTCTGCGGAACAGCAAACACTCTGAAAGTGGTTCTCCACCGAACAGCAAACACTCTGAAAGTTATGATTCTCTGCCGAACAGCAAACACTCTGAAAGTTATGATTCTCAGCGGAACAGCAAGCACTCTGAAAGTTATGATTCTCCGCCAAACTGCAAACACTTTGAAAGTTCTAAACAGGAGGTTTGACTGATATAAGTCTTGCCAGGAAAGCGGGAAAATATGTGTCAGGGTTCAGATGCTCAATGTGCATGGCCAAGTGAGTGTCCTTTACAATGATCAACTCTTCCAGGTGTGCGGTCTGAACCAAGCGGACACCCAGGAAGTCAAAATGGGGATCAGCAGTAGACAGATTGAGAGTGTCACAAAATGAAGGAAATTTCTTGGATGCATAGATGGTGTGGGACACCTGGTGGGTCATGGAAACATGGAAAAAAGACAACTTCACATGCCCCCATTGAGGAGGAAGAGGATAAGGCTTGAGATAGGAAGGACAGCAAGGGTCTCTTGGATGATTGACCACACATCAGAAACAGCGCTTCTCACAAGAGAGGCTGCTGAATTCAGAACTGAAGCATAAAAATGTACAGACCACATCATGGTCGTCACTAGTCCCACACATTTATCCTCGTACATAGCAAACACACCTGCATCATGAAGGGTTTGGTCATAGTCAGAGGAAGCTCAGGCCATACCAGCATTGGCTGAGGCTTGCCCTTTTGCAGCAGGGACTCCTGCTGGGTCTCCTCCTGGAGGGAAACCGTCCAGCCCTGTGGCTTGTAGGGAGAAAGCAGCCAAGCACATCCCTGAAGAATGTAACTGCTCCAGCTGCTCCTCGGGGCTTACACAGCACTAAGGGGTTGAGAACACAGAACATGGGCCTGTCTCCACGCACCTCAGGGGGGGGGGCTGGGGGGGGGGGGGGGGGGGGGGGGAAACTGGGCCTGTCTCTCAAACGCACCTTAGGACCCATAACGAAATGGTGAAAGGGGAGTAGCAAGAGTCTCTGTGGGCTAAAGTACGGGTTCAAGGTAGAACCTTTGGTCCTTAAAAAGGCAGATGCATGATAACTGGACTGACCAGTTTAGCACATGAAATAGATGGCTAGAAGGGGAGTGTTTGGTGCAAGAGATGAAGAGATGAAGGTCTTGTGAGAGTCCGTTCAAGGACACCACCTCTGACTGGCAGGCATTATGCATGCACAAAATCTGTAGCTCTTGTGAAGGACAGAGAGGAAGAGTGCTATAGTGCAAAATGTCGCAGCCACATTAACTGGGAGAGGTGGTGACAAAAAGCACTAACTGGCAGACATTATCTGACAAAATTCTCTCTTGTGAAGGGGGAGAGGAAGAAGAAAATCCTTGTCAAGAAAAGGAGAACATGAAATGTAGGTTCAACTCCAATTCATGACATGAACTCACTTGGTGTGATCACTGACTTGGTCTGTCCTATCATGAAGGCATGGCTAGCTCCCTGCTCTCCCAAGTTTGTTTTGATTTTGATCCTGCTGGTGATCATATTCCTTGCCAAGTTGAGATGAAGCATTTTTTCCGGACAAATAAGTATGAAAAAAGTTCGGTTTTCAATTTGAGCTCCATTGTAAAATTCATTCAAATTTTTTTTTTTTGAGGATGACCTGTACTGTATCATTGGCACTAAAAGTGTGACATAGAAACAAGACTCAAATTATTGACTTTAATTTGTTGCTGATGCAGACACAACATACTACTGTTATACCCATGTTGCTTTCATATTAGACTCATCAGATTTGGTGAATATGGTTTGTTGTGGGTCTCTGTAAAATGCTCTGCAGTTTTATGAAGAAAAATGATTACAGAAAATATCACGATGCTGTTATAGTCTGTGTTTCGGTTTGTTATGCAGGGTAGACTTGTATGAATTTGCCACTGTTCTGAAGGAAATGGGTTTTGTGAACGCCATTAACTTGGATGGAGGAGGATCAGTGACAAGTGTTGTGAACGGAACTGTTGTTAACTACCCCTCCTGGTGAGTAGTATGTCTTGGTGAGTTGGTATGTCGGTGTCTGTGTGTGTGTGTGTGTGTGTGTGTGTGTGTGATAGCAGCTGAATCTGTTGAATATTAAAAAAGCCCTGCTGTAGTAATACAGAACAAAGGAACCACACAGAAGGGAACAATATATTTCTATACCACAATTTCTTGGCTATAAGCTGATGCTTTTCTTCTGGAGTCCCACTCCTGTGGCCTGTACACCTGTCATTGCCTTCTGTATAAATTTTCCTGAAACTGAGAACCAGTCTTTGAAACTGGACTGTTCTTTTTTTTATTTGTCAGTATGTTGTGCACTACACCACAACACAATGCAATGTTAAGAATGAGGCACATGTAATTATAGCATAAACTTATCACCTTAACCATGCAGATGCAATTTTTTTATGTCCTCAGTTTCAACTAGACATGGAACTGTATGTATGCAATCTTTTGTGTTCTTGGTGTCAACTTGATGTAGAACTGTATACATACAATCTTTTGTGTCCTCAGTGTCAACTCGACATGGAGTTGTATATATACAATCTTTTGTGTCCCTAGTGTCAACTTGACATAGAGCTGTGTACATATACAATGTTTTGTGTCCTCAGTGTCAACTCGACATGGAGGTGTACATATACAATGTTTTGTGTCCCTAGTGTCAACTCGACATGGAGGTGTACATATACAATCTTTTGTGTCCTCAGTGTCAACTCGACATGGAGCTGTATATATCCAATCTTTTGTGTCTTCAGTGTCAACTCGACATGGAATTGTGCAAGAGAGCTGTGTCAACCATTCTGTGTGTCCACGCCGCAGAGTGTTTGCCGATCCTCACTGCTCTGGCCATGGCCAGTGCGAGTCAGGCCACTGTCTCTGTCAGGCGCCGTGGACAGGTGAAGCCTGTAAAACCCTGGCCTGCCCAGTGACTGCTCAGGGCATGGGCAGTGTCTTGAAGGTAGGGACAGTATTGGTGTTGTGCACCAATTGACTGACCCGTGCAGGGTCACAACATGTTTTGCTGACTGCTGTATGATTTAGTCATATGAGATTAGATGAGTTTGTCCAGTTGACTCATTATCTGTGTGACAGAGATTATGTTTTCATCTGTGTCTGTTGGTAGGCTGGTCTGTCAGCAATATTGTGCATAACAAATGAGCTGTTTTTACCCATCTAGCATTTGAGAATGTCACTGAGAAACTCTCTCTGTTATTTGGATGTTTTTTTGCTCTTTTCAAGCACCGCAGTGCCATAGCTATACCGTGCCACAACCAACACCATTCGTTCTCTGGATTTAGCGTGGCCTCAGTGGGAAGTTTCATTCACAGGGTGCGTGTACAAGCTAGAGCTTAAAGCGCAATGGAAAAATTGCCAAGAGGCACAGAATGAGTCATTCTGGAGGTGACTAGGCACCTAATAACATCCTAAATGAAGGCCAGAATTAGAACATCATTAAAAAAAATCTCACACAACACTCATATAACATTGTAACAGCAGTTTCATTAAAAAAGAATTAGCAAAACATGGGAAGCAAAGATGAACTCAGCCTGTTGGGTGAAGGGGGGTATAGTGTGACGACATTGATAATGACTTTCAAAACCAGAGGGAGCTGTACAACATCTTGATAGATCTCAAAATTCATTTGGCTGTGTCTGGCAAGAGATGCTCAGGGCCACAACAAAGAAACAATGTAACATAAAGCAAAAGCAGACCAGTGCAGTACTCAAATAGGATGCTGTGGAAGAATGGGTCTCATATTTCAGTTTGAGTTTGTCAAGGTTGCCTTTTCTCTGCTGCCTTTTTCAACATAGTCCTGGAATGCACTTTGACCAATGCATTTGAAGATCGTGCCAGCACAGTGGGCACTGGAGGAAGAACCATGGCAAACTGTCGCTTCACAGATCACATTAGTGGCATGGAAGCTAGAGGACAAGAACTTGCCAAGCTGGTTAAAAGACTGGATAAAACATTGTCAAGACAGCAAGGGAATTAACGCTGAGGTGACCAAGGGAATGATCCAAATTTGAAGTTTTGTCGAGATCAGCAAAGGCAGCATCAGCATTGATCAGACGAATTCTGTGAGTAAATACAGTGATGCCTTCATGAAATCCAGGATCAGGCTCGTACAGGCTTGTACTGGTATATTCCATTTGTCTGTACACATGACACATGGCCCATCATAGGGGGGATCTTGAAAGAGGAATCCAAGTCTTTAAAATGAGGTGTCAACGCAAGGTACAAAACAACACATGTACAGATCATATCACTATTGAAAAACATCAATCAGCAGATCAGACTATATGCAGATCTACTGACATGTGTTAACAAAAGACAACTATGTTATAGCCACTCAAGTGATCCAATGGCCTTGATGAAACAGTCCTCCAGGACACTGTGAGGGCGGGAGACAGAGGCAAAGACAGAAAAAAAGAAAGGACTGACAACTTTGCAGAGATGATGGGGAAACCATTTGTGGAGACCCAGGCTAAGTAACATAATGGACAGAATTTAGAAAAGAGAGGGGGTTAGTTACTGCCAAGGACATAGATAAAGCATTTCGACCACTTGGGTCTTCTTCAGGCAAAAACGAATAACATTTAGGACAGTGAAAACGAAGAATGAGAGAAACCGCTTATCTTCTCATACTCGGCGCAAGATCAAAATGATGGACAGAGCTAGAGGAGTCAGGTGAGCAGAGATCCTCACTGGGGGGGGGGGGGGGGGGGGGGGGGGAATCATCACAGAGTGAAGAGAGAAGGCAGAGTGAAGAGAGACTGAAAAGCAGTACACTGGAAAGGGTAACTCTACCACTCCATACCACCATTGACTCCACTGGAGGGAAA
>JADBJO010001753.1:65000-115000 GCA_016801955.1 Conus betulinus
TGTGCGTGTGTGTGTGTGTTTGTGTGTGTGTTCATGTGTGTGTGTGTGTGTGTCTGTGTGATAATGAATGCAAATGTGTGTTGTGTGTGTGTGTGTGTATGTGTTTGCTTGTTTGTCTATATGTATGTGTGTGTGCATGTGTGTGTGTTCTTTCTTTTCTTTCCTCAGCAGGTCATTGTCTGTTGATGGCAGAGATGAAGAAGAGTGGACTGGTTCCTGATCAGACAGACCAGCTCCTGTGAGTTACATCAGATATTGTTTGATGATTTGTTTGTGTGTTAGTGAACAAAGAAGAAGTGAGGCAGACACACTGGCAGGCAGACAGACGTGCAGGCATCAGGTGGACAAACGGGTTCTGTCAGTGAGAGTGTTGATATTTTTGTTAATCAGCTGGTCATTGTTGTGATCCCTCTCTCTCTCCCTCTCTCTCTCTCTCTCTCTCTGTCTCTTTCACTCTCTCTGTCTCTGTCTCTCTCACTCTCTCTCTCTCACTGTTTTCTCTCTCTCACTCTCTCTCTGTCTCTCTCTCTTTTTTTTCTCTCTCTCTCTCTTTCTCTGTCTCTGTCTCTCTAACTCTCTCTCTCTCTGTCTCTCTCTCTCTCTCTCTCTCTCTCTCTCTCTCTCTCTCTCTCTCTCTCTCTCTCTCTCTCTCTCACATAAATTCTGCCTGAGCCATCAGGAACTCAGCTAATGAAAAAACTTTAAAGGTCTGCTTTAGAAATTGGCAAAAATGTGTCTGAAACATATCCACATACAATGTAGCAAGAGTATGCAATTCATTTCACACAAAAAATGTGCTGAAAGATTTTTATAACACATGCACACACACACACACACACACACACACACACACACACACACACACACACACACACACACACACACACACTTTTGCTGACATATTCCAAACTGTGTGCGGTGGACAGAAGAATGTGACTGGTAGAGTGAAGCTACTGCACACTTTGTCTCAGTCAATGTTGCAAAGCGAAACAAAAGCAAGGTGAACAGCAATCCCTTGCGATATTACAAGATGGAAAAAATGGCCCTTGGGTAGATAAGAGCTTACATTAGGTGGAGAAAAGGGCTTTTATTTTTTCTTAGTCACCAAAACTCAGTGTATCCTCTTTCACAATGTTCAACAACACTTTACTGACCCTGAAAACAAACAGTGGAGCATGTTCTAAGCTCATGTGAAGTAGCCCTGGCTCAAGGAAGGTACACATGGAGGCACAACCAAGTGCTCAAAGAGATTGTACAAGTAGTCTGGACTAGTACCAACTCCGCAAAAGGTAAAATCAGGACTCTCAAAAAGCACCTGCAACATTCTTCACAGCAGGAGGCAGCAAATCATGGCCAAGAACAACAGTGCCACTTGGAACATGCAGGCAGAGTCTGCTGGATGGGGCGGATGACTGGAAGTGTACTGCAGACCTCCCAAATGGAGAGTCACCCAGAGATCATCAGCAAGAGTGGCATGAGACCAGACATAGTAGTCCATTCTCAGTCAACCAAGCAGCTGATCATGATCGAGCTCACGGTGCCTATGAGAACAGAATGGAGGCAGCTCAGATCTACAAGACTGAAAAGTGTGCTGATCTGGCAAACAGCCTGAGGAGAGAAGGCTATCAGGTCAAAGTTCTCACTGCAGAAATTATAGCTAGGGAGTTTGTAGGAACATCTGCATACAGCCTCATGAAACAGCTCTCAGTTGCAGGGAGGGAAAAAACCATAGCCCTGAAAGCAGTCGCAGAAGTGGCAGAGAGGTGTTCAAGTTGGATCTGGTCAAGGAGGAACAAAAGTGAACTTCATCAGACTTAACTTTCCTACAAATATCAGGTGTCCCTGTGGCTCAGTGGTTAGTGTGCGAGTCATTAAGTGGAAATGAGCATGTCCAAAGGAGCATGGGTTTGAATCCCAGCCATGGCTTGTCCCAAGATGGGGAAAAAAGGGGCAGCAGAGGGACATCCGGAGTCATGAACCAGGTGTAGCCAACCCCCCTAGAGTGTCAGGAGATAAGGGCCGAAACACTTGCTTGAAGGGGGCTTCTCTTCTGAGGACTCTCTGCTGCCACGCTCCACATGAGTTTCTTTCTACAGTGTATCCTCTTTCACAATGTTCAACAACACTTTGCTGACCCTGAAATTCATCTCAACAACTCCATCTTTCTAGCTGTGAAAGAAGCCAAATTTCTGGAAGTTATTTTTTAAATCAAAAGATCAACTTTTTAAAACTCCAGCTCTTAAGACTTCCTTCCAGAAAGAATAAACATTCTGCACGTGGTGGCACTGTTGGAAATGGGTGCCAAAAAGAAAACTTTTCTCCATCTGTACAGGGCTGTGATCCACTCCAAACTCGACTAAGACTGTGTCATCCATGTTTCTGCCTTACAATAGAAACCCTGTCAGTAAAATCCCGAATGATCAAATTCAGTTCTCAATTTCAGACCAGTTATTTTTAGAAACTCTAATCAATGGATATATGAGCAGAAACAATTGCGTTCAGCATTCACAAAAACAGAATAAGAAATGAAAAAGAAATTGAAAAAGAAATACAAGATTTAGAAAGTAAAAAATTGCTTACTAGAAACTAGACTTGGAGATTTGAAAAACAAAAAAGTAGAACTGTGTAGGCTAAGGAAATCGAAAAAACAGATGGAATAATAATACAATCCAGAGCAAAATGGGCATCTTACAGGGAAAAAATTAGCAAATATTTCAGTTCACTTACGAAAAGGAACTTCGTAAGCAAAAGAATGTGGAAACTTGTCACGGACCAAGGAACAGCTGTGACAGAAACAGAAGATATGTTAAAAGAGACAAAGAACTATTATGAAAACTTATATGCCGAAAAGGAAGTATTCGATATTGAAATTGGAAAATATGTAGATAACCTGCCAAAACTAAGTCAGTTAGAATCCAAACAATTGGAGGGATTAATCACTTTAGAAGAAGCTACCAAAGTCCTAAAAAAAGATGAAAATAATAATAAGAGTCCTGAAACAGATGTTATGACAGTAAACTTCTTTAAATTCTTCTAGAGACAATTAGGAGATTATGTAGTCAGTTCTCTAAAGGAAGAATACAGTAATGGAGGAATGTGCTAAACACAAAAATAAGGAATAATAATTGGTCTTCTGAAAGGAGAGAGAAATCACGAGAATACTTGAACTGGAGACCTATCTCACTTCAAAATGTAACCAACAAAATTGCTTCAGCCTGTATTGCAAACAGAATAAAAACTGTTTTGCCAGAAGTCATAGACAAGGACCAGATGGGATTCGTTCAAGGATGGTACATAGGAGATAGTTTATGAACAATATGCAATTTAATACATTATTCAGAAGTGAATCGCTTGAGAGGGTTATTCATTTCTGTCAATTTTGAGAAAGCTTTTGATTCAGTTAAGTGGTCATATATGAATAAATTCTGGGTGCATTTGGATCAGAAAAGGAAAACAACAATGGATGCCATCTTTTACGATAAGATAGTTTTACATAATAGTGAATGTGAAAGTGTCTTCTTCAAGTTTTTCAATTGGAAGAGGTTGCTGTCAAAGGGACCCTATATCTTCATGTCTATTTGTTTTTTGTGTGTCAAAATACTAGCAACCAAGAGAAGGCAAGACCATGATATCAAAGGCATAAAGATAGAAAATACAGAATTAAAAATAAATCAGTTTGCAGACAACACTACCTTTATGTTAGAAAGAGATAAGAAATCATATGAAAAGTTATTTAGAAACCTTTATGTGAAAATCATATGAAAAGTTATTTAGAAACTTTTATGAATTTGAGCAAATATCTGGACTCAAATTGAACTATGATAAAACATTTAATGTGTGGTTAGGTTTAGAGAAAAATTCAGCAAAAACGCATTTTCCCTACTATAAAATGGAATAGAACCCCTCATGGTTCAAAATTCTAGGACTGTGTGGTTTACAAATAGTCAATCACAGAAGTTAATATGACAGAAGTTAATATGACACATAAATTCTCAGAAGTCCAAAACCTGTGCAAAATATGGACTAAAAGAATAATAACACCATTAGGTAGAGTATCAGTGCTCAGATCATTAGTGCTATCAAAATTGGTGTGGTGTACTGATGGATCCTTTTACCGAATCCTCCTGATTCCCAGATCGCTTCATTACAGAATATGGTTTCAAATTTGTTTAGAACAACAAAAATGATAAAACGAAAAGAAAATACTCAATACATAGTATACACAAAGGAGGGGTAGGTATATCCAACCTGAAATATATATCAGCTCCTGGAAAGTCGCCTGGATAAGGAAGGTGTACATGCACAACCACAAGCGGAAAATGATATTAAACTTGTTATGTTCCGAAATAAGTAACGATGATGCATATAGACCTGACAGATTTGTTGAAAGCAATATTACAAATTTTGGACAGGAGTCTTTCAATCATATCAAAGGTTCTGCAAACAGGTAGAATTAAACAAAAGTACAGATTTAGCCACTGAACCTATTTTTTGTAATGAAAAGTTCAAAGTAGGAGAAAGACCATTCTTTTACAAGAAATTGATGCAGAAAAATATTTTTTTAGTTAAAAATTTACTGGATGATGATGGTAATTTTGTAAGCTGCCATGAACTGCTGGAGAAAATGGGCTTTCAGGTTGTTTTTCTAAATCATGTCAGTTTCATGCATTTGATCAAAGCTTACACAAAGAAAAGAAGATTGAAATTAGATACTAACATTGGTAATGATAAAACACTTTAAAAAATTGTTGTATAATAAAGGAACATGTACTTATTACAATAGTATGGTGGAAGTCAATGAAGTTTTTAACATTAGTGCCTTTATCAAGTGGGAACCATGTCTTAATATACCAATTGACTGGATAGAGGTACTAAAAGGATTAAGAAAATTAAAGAAACAAAACTGAAATGGTTCCAAATTAAAATATGCCACAGAATTCTGGTAACAAATAGTGTTTTGAAAAGTATGCACATTTTTGATAGCGACAAATGTAATTTCTGTATTAGAGAGTAAGACTGAATTAATCATTACCTGTGGGAATGTGAGTTTACCCATATTTTCTGGAAAGACCGTGAAAGAGTTCTGAAAGTTAACTGTTCACACTGGGTAAGATACAACCATTAACTAGGGGAGCCTGCTAAAGAACATCTCACTGAGGTGTATAATTCATTTTATACATAATCCATTGGTTATACAAATAATTCTTTATATTTATATATATATATATATATATATATGTTGTGTGTGTGTGTGTGTATATTATATATATATATATATATCACAAATAAAACTAGAGAGCCAGCGAGAACTCCAAAAACGCTCAACCGGGAAGGGAGCGACATAAGTTTAAAGATGTGATTAAAAAAGAGATTAAAAAAACACCAACAAGCTTGTTTCCAGCTCTCTGCTCTCTCTTCAGGGTGTTCATTTTGGGCACGCTACCGGTGTTATATATATATTGTGTGTGTAAGCGTGAGTTCTGCATGTATTTCACGCGGCCTGTATCTTTTTACAATTTTGATTTTTTGGGGGGTGCGTTCAGGGAGGGTGTGTTAAGGAATGGTGTTGACAAGAATTTCCATTTGTGCCTGCAATTGTTTATGATCTCAACTTTTGAATTCAGAGAGTTGCTAGATGAGGTTTGCATAATATCAGCCACTTTTCTGTAGAACATAGGTTGCATTTTTTTAGAGATATTGTTGTATGGTGCTGCTCTTTTTATAATTTTCCATGATATATTATAGTCTATTTTTTTATCTTTAAGTTTCCAAATGTGTTTGCTTAGTTCTGTTTGGTTTTTTATATTTTTCATTTTTGAAGGACTGTTTATGGTTTGCATATCTAGTTTTGAAATGGTTTGCAGTAATCCCTATGTATGTTTTCTTTGTCACTATCAGTTGTTACTGTGGCTTGGTATACAATATTATTGTAAAGGCATTTATTATTCAGGGGGCATTGATCTTTTTTTTGTGCAGTTACAAGATGTCCTTTTGTTACCCTTTTTGGCTGTGTTGCCTTTAGTTTTGTTAGATGAGTCAATTATGTTTTTGAGGTTGGGCATACATGAATATGATAGCTTGACGGTGTTTTATTGAATATTTTAGATAGTACATGTTCTTTTGGAAATGATGTTATAAGAATTTTAAAGAATTCTTTTCCTACATTAGTCTTTATTCTTCCATCATATGGGGGATTATACCATATGATCTTCCTTTTCCTGTTTTTCTTATTACTGTTCATGTTATTATCTGGGTTGTATTGTAGTTTGTAGTTGTAGCCACTTTTTTTCAGTGCCTCTTGGTATTCAACTGCTGCACTGTTGAATACTTTCTCGTTGCATGACAGGTTAGATAGTCTTTTGTTTATGCCATTGGGTATGGTTTTTAGGATAGAAGGTGGATGGTTACTTTTGATGTCTACGTAGATGGGTGTATCATTAGGTTTTTTATATGGTTTGTATACATGATCATTAAGGTCTAATGTTATGTCTAGGTAGTTTACTACCTTCTTGTTGGCTTCTACTGTGATTTTTAAGTTGTGGCTTTGGAAGATTTTGCAAGTTCTTTCTTTTTCTTATTTTCAATGGTTTTTGGTTATTTGTTTAGCGCGGCGAGGCCATCGTCTCTGTACAAGCCAACCTGTTTACCAAGTGTTTTCTGTATATTGGATAACATAAATAGTCCCAACTAGTTCATGTTTCGGCACCATCATATGAACCCATTGTGACATCAAATGTGGAATTATTGCTGGTTTTTTTTGTCCAAGTATCATTACTGCTGTGGAGTAGAGTTTTTTTAGTGTGGAAGATGATTTCCATCTCAGCCTCTGTTATGTTTGTATATTTGTTAGCAAATTTAAAGCTTTGGTAAGCAATTCCTCATCTATGGATGGATAAAAATCCACTATGTCAAAAGTGATGAACACTGTGTTTTTCTGTTTGTTAATTTCCTTGAACCATTGGATAACTTCGTAGCTATTTTTCCAAAGGTTGTATTCAGTGTTTGATTTTATGTCCTCTATAGACTTTTCCAGAATTATTTTGCTTATTTTGCCTAATTCAGGACTTGGATGGGTTTATTAATCTACATGTTGGGTTGTGGGGAAATTAGGTTTGTGATCTTTAAGTGTTATAAAAGCTTCTTTTATTGCTGTTGTTTCTATCCCTATCATTTAGATCCATACGGTGCACAAGTTCTTTTTTTCTTTTTACAAATGCTGTCATATGTGGTTTGATCCGTTTTTTTTGTAGTTTTTCTGAATATTTTTTGTTGAGGAGTTGAGAGTATTCATTAGGTTCCATTTTATAGAAATTGCTTGTCTTATCAGCCTTTACGAATACCTTTTTGTCATTTTGAATTTGTTTTATTTCACAATGGGTTCATATGATGGTGCCGAAACATGTGAACTAGTTGGACTATTTATGTTATCCAATATACAGAAAACACTTGGTAAACAGGTTGGCTTGTAGTGAGACGATGGCCTCGCCGCGCTAAACAATAAACCAAAAACCATTGAAAATAAGAAAAAAGAACTTTGCAAAATCTTCCAAAGCCACAACTTAAAAATCACAGTAGAAGCCAACAAGAAGGTAGTAAACTACCTAGACATAACATTAGACCTTAATGATCATGTATACAAACCATAAAAAAACCTAATGATACACCCATCTACGTAGACATCAAAGTAACCATCCACCTTCTATCCTAAAAACCATACCCAATGGCATAAACAAAAGACTGTCTAACCTGTCATGCAACGAGAAAGTATTCAACAGTGCAGCAGTTGAATACCAAGAGGCACTGAAAAAAAAGTGGCTACAACTACAAACTACAATACAACCCAGATAATAACATGAACAGTAATAAGAAAAACAGGAAAAGGAAGATCATATGGTATAATCCCCCATATGATGGAAGAATAAAGACTATGTAGGAAAAGAATTCTTTAAAATTCTTATAACATCATTTCCAAAAGAACATGTACTATCTAAAATATCAATAAAAAAACACCGTCAAGCTATCATATTCATGTATGCCCAACCTCAAAAACATAATTGACTCATCTAACAAAACTAAAGCAACACAGCCAAAAAGGGTAACAAAAGGACATCTTGTAACTGCACAAAAAAAGATCAATGCCCCCTGAATAATAAATGCCTTTACAATAATATTGTATACAAGCCACAGTAACAACTGATAGTGACAAAGAAACATACATAGGGATTACTGCAAACCATTTCAAAACTAGATATGCAAACCATAAACAGTCCTTCAAAAATGAAAAATATAAAAACCAAACAGAACTAAGCAAACACATTTTGAAACTTAAAGATAAAAAAATAGACTATAATATATCATGGAAAATTATAAAAAGAGCAGCACCATACAAATATCTCTAAAAAATGCAACCTATGTTCTACAGAAAAGTGGCTGATATTATGCAAACCTCATCTAGCAACTCTGAATTCAAAAGTTGAGATCATAAACAATTGCAGGCACAAATGGAAATTCTTGTCAAACACACATTCCTTAACACACCCTCCCTGAACGCACCCCCCCAAAAAATCAAAATTGTAAAAAGATACAGGCCACATGAAATACATGCAGCAGAACTCACGCTTACACACACATATATATATAACACCGGTAGCGTGCCCAAAATGAAAACACCCTGAAGAGAGCAGAGAGCTGGAAACAAGCTTGTTGGTGTTTTTTTAATCTCTTTTTTAATCACATCTTTAAAAACTTATATATATATATATATATATGTGTGTGTGTGTGTGTGAGTAACTCATCATTTTTATATGAGTATATCACGATTTATTGTATACAAATCAGAAGATGTTGTGTATTATGTGTTCTGTCACTCTCTTGATTAATTCATCCCTGTTTTCTTAAATATAATCAACCTGCTGCAGCTGCCCTGGTTTGTTGGTTTTTCTTTTCTTTTTTTTTTTTTTAAATAAAAAAAATTGGTATGTGCAGGGCTATACCTTTGTTTTTGTTCCTTTGAAAATTTGGTACATATATCAAAGCAGAAGCAGCAAGTGCAAGTGTAATAAGAAACATGAAAACAAACAAAAACTTCCACGTATGAACATATCACTGCATGCCAAGAGTCCGGAAAACTTTCAGGCAAAAGGTTTGATCCTGACAGTCTTTCACTCAGGCATGAGTGTAGATGTCTGTTGTATTATAACTCCATGACCCTGACAGTCTTTCACTCAGGCATGAGTGTAGATGTCTGTTGTATTATAACCTCCATGACCCTGGCAGTCAGTCACTTAGGTATGAGTGTAGATGTCTGTTGTATTATAACCTCCATGACCCTGGCAGTCTGCCATTTAGGTGTGAGTGAAGATGTCTGTTGTATTATAACCTCCATGACCCCGGCACTCAGTCACTTAGGTATGAGTGTAGATGTCTGTTGTATTACAACCTCCATGACCCTGGCAGTCAGAGTGTAGATGTCTGTTGTATTACAACCTCCATGACCCTGGCAGTCAGAGTGTAGATGTCTGTTGTATTACAACCTCCATGACCCTGGCAGTCAGAGTGTAGATGTCTGTTGTATTACAACCTCCATGACCCTGGCAGTCAAAGTGTAGATGTCTGTTGTATTACAACCTCCATGACCCTGGCAGTCAAAGTGTAGATGTCTGTTGTATTACAACCTCCATGACCTGCAGTCAAAGTGTAGATGTCTGTTGTATTATAACCTCCATGACCCTGGCAGTCAGAGTGTAGATGTCTGTTGTATTGTAACCTCCACGACCCAGCAGTCTGCCATTTAGGTAGGAGTGTAGATGTCTTGTATTAGAACTTCCATGACCCTGGCAGTCTGCCATTTAGGTATGAATGTAGATGTCTGTTGTAATACTTACAACCTCCATAATCACTTGGAGTATTGCTTCAGAGACCTGAACTGCCTAGTTTGTCTGTCTCTTCTCTGTGCAGACCCTGGAAGTGGCTAGCTGTGGCCGCCAGCATCGTCGCTATCATCAGCATTGGAATCAATGTTATGCTGTGTTACGGATGGTGTGGTAGTGCGTGTTTTACTGTCTGACTCTCACTAGAAAAAGTTAAGATGCGTGTAACAACTTTTTTGCTACACACACCCACACCACACGAACAAAGACAGCCAGGCAACACACAAGTTAAATTTCTTTCTTTTTCATGCTGCCTGCGTCATCAAAACACTACAAACACATATTACCATAATGTAAACAGACAGGCACAAAAAGGATCAATACATGCCACCATCAGTAAGGGTGTACAACAGCACAAAGCTTTAAGAGTTGCTCTCTAAACTGACATATTAATTTTTTTCCCCCATGCAGATTCATTGGCGCCTTCAGCAATGTCCTAACAGACAGTTCATATACCTGGCTGTGTCCAGCCCAAATCACAGTCTTCACACAGTAGGCAGAACCGCTCATGGATGCAGTTCGTGGAGTCCTTTTGGAAACACCCACACAGCTGAAAAAAAACACACATTGAACCACCAACTCCTTCACTCCTTCCTCATCTCCTTCACGTTGTTGCAACGGAGAATCTTGAGGCCTTTTAACACAAAAGTTTTCTGCTGACCTAGTGGTCAGTCTCTCCATGTCTTCTGGACAAAGACTGTCGCTGGGACACGGGCTGTAATCCCACGCCTGGTAGCAGTCAGCACCAGGCCCGACTCAGGGGCCTCACTGACACCTGGGGAACTGATAACTGCCTTGATTACCTAGCTTACTGCCTACATATTTATCGTCCTTGTTTGTCACTTGCAGTCACTCTTCACATAATACATTTCACTGGAATATGGGGAAAAATATCCATAATAAAATCTACTGAGTTTCAATACAATGGGTGCATTACAATAGCAAAATTACTCAATTAACACTATGCATGATGACATTGAAGACAGGATTTCCTCATGTAACCCTTTTCAAAGTACCAAGAATACAGTTATCACATATAAAGAAACAGTTTCCATTTGTCCTGTTTTTATCAAGAAAAGAATGTTTTTACTTTTCCACATCATCATCGCTAGACGTGTCCAATTACATATGAAGGAACAATTTCCATATGTCCCTCTTTGTCAAGAAAACAATGTTTTGTTATTTTACTTTTCCACATCGTCATCACTAGATGTGTCGACAACAGTGATCAGAATACATTTTTCAATAATTTATACACAATGATTTTATTGCTCACTTCCAGAGCGCACAAACACTCACAACATTATAATACTTCAGGGAAAAGTTAAACAATGTGGTTAAAAAAAAAAAAACAAACAATACATTGACTTAACTTGATCACTTTCACCGATCACATATATGTATACATATTCTCTCTTCCATCCCTTCACTCATTCTTCTCATCCACCTCTCGATTTACACATTCACTAACCACAACTTATACAGTCACCTATGTCTCAGCAAGTTTTAACAATCACAAGATCAATCAAGGGAACAATTAAATATTTTAGGCCTTCACTAAAAACTGGAAAATTCACGACCACATGTAGGAAAAACCAACTCCATTAGTACAACCCTAAAACCCCATTTGACTACTGAAACAAACCTTATTACCAAAAAAACTAGGCCTCCAGTCTCTCTTCGGCATTGTGTGATGTTTCTAGGCCAGCAGATCTGCAGAGACTGAAGGGAAATCCTCGCTCACCTGACTGACACAAAAGGCAGAGTAGCTATCAGGTGAACAGGTTAACTGGTGAACAGGCAAACTTGTGCCAGCGCCACTTCAGAATTGTCCCTACAGTTTGGGAGTGGACAAAAATGGTCTGTCACATGCTGGCAGCGGTGCTCTGCAGTACAAATTCCAGAGGATGTTGACAAAAGCGTCATCTTTACCAGTCCAGGGCCTCCTCCAGGACTGATGCTGTGGAGTTGGTGCCGCTGCATGAGGGAGATGACAGTTCCTTTGCAGGATCTTCGGAGGAAGCAGATGATGATATGGACATGTTTCAAAAGTGTGTTATCGGTAATCAGTTGCTGAGGTTGGGGAAAAGATCATTCAGACTGAATTTTTTTTTTTTTTTTTTTTTTTTTTGAACAAATGTTAACTACCTCTGACTGGAAAAGAAGCAAATCAAGGATGCTGACAAGCTCACTTTTAAGAATGAATGAACACACATATACATTCTCTGTCTCCTCTCTCTCTCTCTCTCTGGCTTGGTGTGATGATAATTTTCCACTTTAATATTTTTCTTTTTCTTTTCTTTGCTTTATGGTTAAAATGGTTATATTTCTTTGGAATTGATTCTTCTAACATACAGAGAGAGGCAAGATTGTGCAGATTAGCTTGTAGAGAATCTGGTAGGATTGTCAGTAGCCCTGGCCTAAATGACAATTGCCATTTGCACCTGTGTAGAATGGGCAACTGCACTATAGAGGTTTCAAATTGCACCGGTTCAGATGACAGTTACAAACAGCACCAGCATGAATACCAATCACATCGAATACCTTCAAGCACACCCAAACCAAGTGAAGATACTCATGCATGCTGAAGATGAAAGTGTTCACTCTAAGCTTTATATCATTATTATTATTATTATTGCTGTTGTTGTAGTTATTGATGATAGCATAATGATGCTAAGACAACTTTTATAACAGATTAAGAATAAAATGAAAGGGTTAAAGGTAAATGAAATCAAGACCAGCAATCAAGTAAATTCACACATACACACACGCACGCACGCACACACACACACACTCTGTGCACACTTTCACACGTAGGCATACACAAGTCAGAGATTTCTATTCATTAAAATTGAAATTATTGACCAGTGAATTTTAGGGAAAGAGGAGGGATACCGAAAAGAAATCTTGCCCTGAATAAAGCAACTAAATTACATGTTAACGGCCGTTAGTTGAGCGATGACATAGTCTGCTCCAATACTGATACACGGGATGCATGTCTATGTTCCCTCAGCTCTATGTTCCCTCAAGTCAAGTTACATGCTATGTCATGTCATGTCATAATGCCATGTCATATCATGCCATGTGCCATGACATATGCCATGCCATATTATATGACGTAAATATCTCTTGACTTGAGGGAACATAGAGCTGAGGGAACATAGAGCTAATTCTCCTAACAAACCGCTCTATGTTCCCTCAGGTTTATGTTCCCTCAAGTTACATGATGATCAGAGGTCAACTAATGGTCAGAGTGACCAGTGGTCAAGCAATGGTCAGTGTGACAGTGTTCAAGCAATGGTCAGAATGATCATTGGTCAAGCAATGGTCGGAGTGACCAGTGGTCAAGCAGTGGTCAGAATGACCTGTGGTCAAGCAATGGTTAAACTGACCAGTGGTCAAGCGTGAGTTTATAATGAAAATGACGTGTGAGAGAGAGAGAGAGAGGCCAAATATGACTGTAGTCGCTTGATCACTGGTCCGATTGACCATATAGCTTGACCACTTGTCAGTTAGACCATTGCTTGACCACTGGTCATTCTGACCACTGCTTTACCACTGGTCACTTTGACATGACATGACATGTTACTTGACTTGAGGGAACATAGAGCTGAGGGAACATAGAGCGGAGGGAACATAGAGCTGAGGGAACATAGAGCTGACCCCGATACACGCTGGTCATGCAGTATTAAATACAGTCTTATGGTGAAGTAGACTGGTCATGTATTGACGGAGCCTGATACCGCATTGATGTAGCAAGATGCTACCTTGATGCAGGCCAGTCAAGTTACCGACAGGGATCGATCCATCTTGGTGTTTAGTTGGCCCTGCACTGATGACAGCTCTGTTTTGATACAGTCTGGCTCTGTGGTGGCTTGTACTGGTATTGGGTTTGCTCTGGCTCGTCCAACAGTAACGCAGACTACTGATGTTGCAAGCTAGATTGGTTCAGTCATTAATGTTGCTTAGTCTTGTTCTAAAAGAGGTCATTCACATCATGTGCCAAAATGTCACTGTTGTGCATTTGTTGTTCTGTACACATTTCCAGGGCAGTACAGAGTGCCCATTATACCCGGCCAAACAGAAGCAGGTATGGTTTTTCCCTGTAGTTTCTGATAATGAATTCTGCGTCCTTCATGCACGAGTTTTTTTTATAATACTAGGACAACCAAGTGGTCTGTCCTCTCTGGAAGCATGTTATAAGAAACAATGTAGGTATGCTTCTTCCTGCAGTTTTCATCACTGTGAGGGCAGCAGCTGGGCCAGTTGACTCTTGCATTCCATTAGAGAGAGGTGTGGCATTGGGTAGGAAGGGTGGTTGAGCTGAGGGAGAGAGACAGAGAAATAGAAAAGAGAAAATAAATAAAAGACTGAGAGGGGATAGCCAGGAAAGAAATTGGGCAAATAGGCCATCGGTTTGGGGGGATGTAGGGAGAGGGGAGACTTTAGTGTTTATGTGTGTGTATACGAGTGTTTCATTCATGTTGTTTATTGCCCAGCCAATCACAGAAGCCATAAATAGGGCTGCCCTGTGTATGCATGTGTGTGTGTGTGCATTAGTGTTGTAAATATGAAGAAAGTTAATGATAATAATGGGCGATGGAGTTACTACAGGGGAGTCTGAGGGAGAGATTGAGTGAAAGAGAGAGCAAGAAAAGGGGAAGAAGAAAAGAGGAGAGAGAGGGTGTCAAAATGTGTATTCTAATGCCTGTATCTTGAATGCACTATTTCACTCTAATTCTCATTTTTATGTTCCTTTGTTACATGGTCAGCGGTTGTATCTTTTTAAATGTCTGTACAACTTCCTTGTTAATATGACAATAAAAGAGTCCTGATGATGTGATGACCTTGATGATGATGGTGCATGTGTGTGTGTTTGTGTGTGTTCTGACAGTGGGATTAACTCTCTTGACTCACCTTTGGTGCAAAGGTCGAATTACGCTCGCTGGGGGATGAGGACAACAGAATACAGGCAAACGTCTGAGGTCTTCAATACACAGCAGCTGAATGAAATCACTATGAGTACTAGACTCTATCCGATACTATAATGTGGTGGCAGCGGAAAGTTGAAAATACATACAAACAAAAAAAAAAAAAGACATGGCCAAGATACCTGAAATGTGTGAGGAAAATTTAGCTGAGACGCCAGACATTTTCAAACAAAACATGATGTACTATCTAGCAGACGAAGAAATCACATGACCTGAAAAACAAGCATTAAAAATTCTTTGAGGACTTGGTGCAGAAGACATCAAACGCCTGCAAGCCTTAAGCTTTACTGAAGAAGACAAAAAAGATCCAAACAAAATTTGTGAACGTGAATTTCAGAGTTCATAGATGTCAGCTGATGACCATGAGGCAAAGAGAAAACGAAACACAGGATTTCTGCACCAGAGGCAGAACAGTTGCCAACAAGTGCCAGTTTGATGAACAAGAACTTGAAGAGAGAATGATAGAACTGATAATTACCTCTACCCCTACTGAAGCTTTTCAAAGAGAATTGTTGAGCAAGGACAAGGGTTTCAAGCTCTCTGACGCCATGGCAGAAGGCCATAGATATGAAGCTATCATAGAAGAGAGAAGCAAGCAACAAGCAATGGCAGCACCTTCAGCAGTAAACGCACCAGCAACAAGCAATGGCAGCACCTTCAGCAGTAAACGCACCAACGAACCAGGAAATTGACATCAAACATTCCTGCAACAAACCAGGCCTGAACTATCTCCCTCGCAATTGCCCTGCGACTGGAGACAGTTGTGGTACCTGTGGAAAGAAAACCACTGGGAAAAAATGCTGTCAAAGCAAGACCTTAATGAAGAAAGCAACAGCACCAGCAAACAAGACAGTTTGTACACGACATTGAAGACAGTGTGCCTGAAGAAGACACTGACAGCATTCACCTCCTGTGTATCCACATATCAAGTCAGATATTGCGGGATGAAGTAGGCCAATCTTGATGTGAAAATTCCAAACAAGAAAAGCATTCATGCACAGTGTATTGTCCCAGCATAACATATTGCAGCTGAACATGGACATGAGTTTCTTTTGTACCTGGAAATGTTTCTGCTGCAGTTAGTTTGAAAGCAGGATGGTGGGTATATATTTGTAAGAATGACGGATTTCTTGTCATGTATGAATACTTATAGTTTTAACTTAAGTTACACACACACACTAATGCATGCATGCGTGTGTGTGCGCGCATGTATACATGCATGTACATGACCGAACATGAATACAAATATTGACTGAGAATAAGGTGCATGACACTGAATCTGAGTGTCGTATTACCATTTGTCAAGGTTAAGGACCTTGTAAGGGAGGGAAAGACAAAGGGGAAAATACTGATAGCAAACACCCAAACACTCACTCAACCAGACCACCCAAGGATTTACAAAGACAATAACAGTTTATTAATTATAAATCGACAATACTCATTCATTCCATATGGGGGAGAGAGGCCTAACCAAAGAAGACTGAAGACAGAGGAGAGACCAAGTGAGAATAGAATGGTAAAGAAGAGGGGAAAGAACCTATCAGTTCTAAGTTACCTATGGAACAAAATAACCCAAAAGCCCAAGAAAAGCAAAACCTCCTTCCCCCCGGGACTCCCACTACCAGCCCAACTAATTAAAGAATTTCATAATGAAAGAAGAACGATAGAGGAGAGACAGACTAAATAAGATTCAAGACAGGTCAAAAAACCTTTCACACCACCAAAGCAATCACAACCATTTCCACTCAGTCACTCCAAAACAGCCAGACTTCACCATTTCCTCGTCAACCATGCCAGCCTGCATGTAATTCACTCCTATTTCAGTCCCACATCCACGGCAACACAACACAAGCACGAATACACTTAGACATCACCCAAGTCTGAGTTCCTGCGACACACGGTCAGCTCTAAATTGTCCCACATCCAGGGCCACATGGATCAGCCAGAACAGCAGCGTTGAAGAAGTCCCGGTCCCACGTCGTCAGTTCCAGAAGATGGGAGGGGTGGACGTGACAGACCTCCTGGGTGTCCAGAGGTGGATCCGGCCGGCCTCAAAACGGCGGGTGACGGCGGGGAAAGGGGGATGAAGAGGTAGATATGCTGGTCAGCTCCTGGCCCAGCGAAGAACCCAGGGGCTGTTCAGCTGTTCCCCACCAAGGGAAACCGGTCTGGGGCGACCAAAGGGAAGATGTGCCAGTGGTTGGGAATTGAGATTCCCCCAAACACGCAGCGGTTTCCTCCTACCCAAAAAGGTTAAGGACCAGCCGCTGATCTGCACCGAAGCAGACAAAAGTAATACCACTGCACTGGGACAGCGATCCCACTCGACTCAACGTTGAAATCCGAGTGCCACTTCACTCTCTTGCCTCCTTCCTCCAACCCTGAACTCGTGAACACTACCTCTCTGCCAGAGTTAAACTGTACTGACACAAACTTAACGAAAAACACGTGCAGGCAGCACAAAACCGCTCAGCCACACTCCTGTCACCCAATACAAGAAGTGGAAAAGAAAAATGCAGTGGGGGATGCAGGAAAAAAAAAAAATAATAATAAATACACGGAAAGCACGCCAAGCCCTTCCACTGACAGCCAAATGGTGACAGTCTCGTGTGAAACCAGCAGACACTGCTAAGGGTGGTTTCACACTGCTAAAGCAAGGCTGAGTAGGCTGGCGACCGTCCGTGACACCATTATTCCCCAGGATCTGGTGATAATAAGTCATGAATGTTGTTGTTGTTGTCGTACCCTGGCTAAAAGACTCCAGGGATCATTCAAACAGCCGAAGCATTTGAGCACTATGGTACAAATGCATCAGCTAGGGATGAGAAGTGAGAAGTGAGAAGTTTCCTCTGACCGTAAGTTTCACAGCTGCATCTTACTACATGCTCCTATTTCAGACCAGAAAGACATCTGACAGCTTATTCTTTGGTTGGGTAGTTAACAACTTGTGTGTTTATTAACAAAATGTTGATAATGACAGAACAATATTAAACATGAAATCTAAGCAGATGCATGGATCTTGGGTCAACTAGTACAAACATGGGAGAACATGGAGCTTGAATTCCAACACTTTCATGAACAATCGGGCACTTCAGTTTGGCAATAAGTATCAAGTTCTTCCAGAAAAATGACACTTCATATTTGTAAACAATGCCACTGTCCAAGAGGCAGCAATACTATGAACAGTGAACTTGGTCACCACATTAGGCTTGCATTGGTAATGGAGCAGCACAGACACAAAAAGCCCAGTGAGATACATACACACACACACACACGCACGCACATGCATACATGCACACGCAAACACACACACACACACACATATATATATATATGTACACACACACAAGTAGTTGATAGATGTACACAGCAGTATGCATGCATGCCCACACTGCACATAAACGTTACGATTCCCGCATGTATCCCCACATGGAGAGTTCCAGCCTTATAGAGTTCTTACAAAGATGTGGACAAACAAATGTTTGTAAGAACTGAAAAATGATGGGATACGCGAGACACCTTGAAAACAACACATAATACTGTGGACCCACTTCTGCTGGCTTTCCACAGCACTGCCAAGCCACTAAAAACACTGCCACAATACAGACATTACTATCATGAAACCCCCGATTCTAACAGTCCATATAACACGGCACTGCCAAGCCCCTAAAAACGCTGTCACAATACAGACATTACTATGAAACCCCTGATTCTAACAGTCCATATAACACGGCACTGCCAAGCCACTAAAAACGCTGTCACAATACAGACATTACTATCATGAAACCCCCGATTCTAACAGTCCATATAACACGGCACTGCCAAGCCACTAAAAACACTGTCACAATACATACATTACTATCATGAACCCCCGATTCCAACAACGCATGTAACACGGCACTGCCAAGCCACCAAAAACACGGTCACAATACAGACATTGCTATCATGAAACTCCCGATTCCAACAATCCATGTAAGCACAACTCCTGTGCTTTAACATGGAACCTAACACCAGAAATTATAAGCTAATCAACAACAGTTGTTACTTACCGATTGAAAATTGGAAGAAACAAAAGAGCACAGACACAAGTTCCACAAAAACCAAACAGATGAAGATGTTGAAGATCATTCTGTCTGCTACACATCTTATCTTTATGAGAAGGATCATCAATAATATACCAAGGATGTTTCTTTTTTTTTTTCCAGATTGAATTTGGATTAAAAACAAAACTAAAAAAAATGTCTACATTCTTTAAAATATCTTTTTTTTTTCTTTGCCTTTTCTGAAGGAGTATCCATACTAATAACTGGTGGATACTGAATAAAATGTGTACATATAAAAAATTACTTTCAAATGAGAAATAAAATCAACTTGGATCTATTGGGACATAAAAGTTTTTTGAACCGCCACTTAGTTCCATACTTAATGCCCTGAGTGTTATGCTTTTGCCTGTACCTTTCCTGTACCACACACACACACACACACACACACACACACACACACATTTCAGTGGTATTTCAGTGCTGTGGCGGTACAGAGTCGATAAAATTCCAGCTTGAGACCTATGGGTACTAAGTTGTTGAGCTACTTTATCTCCATTCACATTCTAAATGCTATTTATTGAAACAAAGGCCAATACACAAATCAACATTGTCTGAAAAAAAATATTTCATGCACTATATTCCATTTATTAAGATAGGAACAAGGCTTTGATACTGCTGCAACAATACATAAGAAACATGTATAGTAATTAACCAGTCCTCTGTCTCTTCTTTCTTCCACCTCTTTTTTCAGGCAAAGGGTAACCCTAGGACAGACAATATCCATGCATCCAGCAGGTCTGCACACTAGTATGAAACTGTTTAAATCAGTGCACTTGAGTGGAGGATGGGCGTGGAGGCTGCTTGTTTCTGTTGTCGGTGGCTAGTTTCTGCCTCAAGCGTCTTACTTCTTTCAGCAGCTCCATCTCTTGGTGGTCAAACATCTGACGATCTCGCTCAAATTTCACTGAAAATTGGACAAACACATGTATGTAAAAGCACCTTTAAGTTTGTTTGCCAATAACGTGCATTTAAACAAAAACAAAGAACCTAAGCTGATGTTGACAGAGAAACAACTGTGTGCAGAATCAGAATAGTAGCTCATTTAATTCAGTATTTTCACTGACACAAGGTATAAAACAAAAAAGCTCATTCAATTCAGTATTTTCACTGACACAAGGTATAAAACAAAAAAGCTCATTTAATTCAGTATTTTCACCGGCACAAGGTATAAAACAAACTAAAAATTTTCATGCTTTGTGTCCAATATCTATGAGAAAAATTCTATTAAGTTTGGATATTACTGGCTGTGACCTTTTTTCTAATCTTGGTGTCCTTTATTTTTTTCCAATCCTATCTCCTTTGATCATATCCTACAGACCTGAAGCAAACTGTTACGATCTCCTATCTCATTTGAAATCTGGCACTTTTGCGCCTTGGTGTTCCACAAGGTGTGCTTTCTTCCTCGCACATACACAACCACTCTCTCTGATATTCTCAAGATGTAAATGTCATGCCAGTTTTGCAGATGATTTTCAACTGTATGATTCTGCAAAATTTGAATGTCTCTACCCTGACTGACTAAGAGATGCACTGCAGATGTTGAACTCTGGATGACATGAAATGCACTGCAGCTGAATGATGGTACAACCAAGGTATGTCTAACTGAAAACAAGGGTAAATCCATCTCTTTTCATTTCAATTGGCCAAAATCAACTTGTTTTTTTTTTTTTCTCACTGGCTTTGGAATTCTGCCATATTGTTAAACTCAAAGTTGTCTGTGTGAACTAGTTAAGAAAGTGTGTCAGTTTGTGCATCTCGATCTTCCCACAATTGGGCAGATCTGTCACTATCTCACACTACAAGGCTTAAAGGTACTGATCACCTCTCTCATTCTCTCTCATCTTGACCGTGACTGAAACATTTTGTTGGCTTGCCTCCCAAAGAACCAAACCCAAAATCTTCAACAAATCAAAAAAAATGTGTGGCTGGGTTGATTTTCAAAGAATCGAAGCAAATTCACACCATTCCTCTCCTACTGGAACTCCCCTGGCTTCCAATCTCACAAAGTACAGAGAGTGAACTGGCCTGTGTAGGCCACAATACAAGTACAGATTCTACCTCAACGTATCTCCCTCAGCAGCTTAGTCTACACTGTAACTGATCTCCTTGGCAGACACTTGTACTCTATCGATACCCAAGGACAAAGCATTTGGGACAGCAGTGTTTCCCCTTTCTTTGGCCCACAGCTTGTGCAAACTTGCCTTCTTTGCTTGCCTTGTGCCAAATTCCAGATCAAGAAATTCCAAGAAACCCTATCTTTTTCCGGCAGTGTATTTTTACATACCCCTATCATATAAAATGTTCTACCTCATTCCTTCTTCATTTCTACCCTGAATCTGAACACCAAGTACAGGACTCTCTATTTGTACCAGAACATCGGGTGTGCGTGCATGCGTGTGCATTTGTATGTATATGTGTGCATTTAGGCTGGGAAGGGGCGGTAGAGAGGGAAGGTTGAGAAGCAATGGACAGATGGGGGTGGATGGGAGTAGAATTAAGATGTGAAAATAAACGTGTGTGCCAGGTGTGTGTGTTGGGGTGGGGAGAAAGGGGTGAGGTGAGGTGAATGGGTGGTTGGGGAAGAACAGCTGGGAGTGAGTCAGGATAGGAAATTAAATAAAAGTAGAGACTGATGTTTGTGTTTTGATCCTTTTTATTTTCCTGTTTTATTCCACGTTTTGTAAACGCACTGAGGTCCTACACTAAAATGAGCACATCTATACATATTCATTGTTCTTATGATCATCATCATCATGATAATTATGATCATTATTAAATACCCTGGGCTATCATTTTTCTGTGGCAAAAATGTAAGAGGAAGCAGAGGCAGGGGGCATTTGTGCATGCATAAGAAGAAAGAGAGGTGGACTGGGTCAAGTACAACCTTCTTTCCCCATTCACCTCCAGGCTGACAAACACTGAGCATCAAATCTGTGAAAAACATCAATGCTGGCACACTACCTCTGGAAGGCCGTTCATCCTCGCAGTCAGCTGTACCGATGGAGTCTTGGGTGGAATCCTCGCCAAACAGTTTGTAATCTGGCAGTAATTGGCATCAAATGTTAAAAACTATCATTCATTTTCACCTCAACAATGGAGGTAAAACAAAATTTTTAAAATGGGATTTTCTAATGAAAATGGGTTCAACAAAAATACCAGCCTGTTCAAACCTATGCCTTCAAATCACCAGTGCATTTATTAACACCTTAACATCAGGACCCCACCCACAAAATTTTTGGGAAAGCAAGGAAGCTAATTGAACTTCCTTTTCACAATCAAACAAGAACAGCAGTCACCCATGATGTCAAATCACTTCCTTTTGTGAACTGTTTGTTCAGTTTCTGCACCTTCCAAGATAAAAGTGGTGAAGCGGAGGGACGTTTTAAAGTTACAACAGGTAAGTATTTCATATAAAAACCACTTTTAGTAGAAAAATTTCTTTATCTCACAGTTATCTGTCCAAACAAATGCTTAGAAAACAAAAAGGAGGTGGAATGAATACACTCACTTGTCATGCGAAATATGTATAGCACCAGTCAATGAGCGAGTTCTGCAATTTCCGTAGCCAAAACAACTCAAGTTAAACTAACTCCCATGTCACCACTGGAGGTAAACGGATTTCTCCCTAAACATATGTGATCAGGTAGCTTAAAACCCAAGCTGCGACCGAAACAATGCAAAACGACCAGAAAACAAAGAGTGCATGCAGCAATGTCAGAAATGCAAACAGACTACCAAAGCAACCAGTCCATGGGGGGTGTTGCAGTTTGAGCAAAGACAATGCCCTCTTAACACTCCAGGGCTGTCAAATCTTCTGCCAAGTCTCTGAAACAAAATCTCCCCGAAAGTTGTCTGAGATTTCTGGCCCGCGGCACGAACAACGTCAAGGTCCCAGCTCGCTCCATCAGTTCTGCTCTTTGGCGGAGCACAGCGATAGACGACATTTTTCATGTGGCATGCAGCAAGTCCATGACATTTCATCTGAGGGATATGCCAGAAGATCTGTCACTGTGGATGGTCTGAGAGGGCTGGCAGTTGCCCAAGCTGTAACATGCCCTCGTTAATAAAACAAACTCTCTAGGCCTTGTCTCCTTCCTAACCAATTTTGATGTGTATGTCTTAGACATGGTCTTTATGTTTTGATGGGAAAGAACACTGGGGACCCCATTTATACGTAAACAATGCTTATTATACTGATTATGCATGCCTGCTGAGGGAGAATGAAGACTAAACCCATCCACCCCCCCTAGTCTGTTTGCAAAAGGAGACAATTCTGATATCACTAGGCCCATTTTGAGCATGACGGCTGGTTTCGAGGAGCATATATTAGAGACTAGACTTGCAAGGATTCCCTCCAATAACCCTGCTCCTGACTGGTGCTCATGACTGGATGACAGTGTGTCCATTGAAAATGTAGCATATTGTGCTTCTTACAACAGACAGGTAAAAAACAACACACCACATCTATTTCAAACATGTAGCCACAACGAGAAATAGTGTGCTTTGATCACATGCCAATGCGCAACCCTCCCCTCTCCACCGCCTTCCCAAACTTTGTGGCTGTAACCGTTCAAACAGCAGCTTCACAAGCCAACCCCCTTGCCCACTGCACACAAAACACTCAAAAAAAAAAAAAAAAAAAAAAAAAAAAAAAAAAAAAAAAAAATGCTCAGCAGTTACCATCTCCAGCGGCAGCAGCCAGTCTGCGAGTGTGCTGTCGGCCTGTCCTGATCTCAGCCTCCATGGCTTCCAGTTGACGTGCTGCATCCACGCCTCGCTGCTCTTGCCCAAAGCCAGTTCTTCTAAACCTGCTTCTGTCTCTTGCTCCTGTACCAACCATTTGGTGTTTTTTTTTCAAGCCTTGGTTTGCCTGTCAGTTCTTCTAAACCTGCTTCTGTCTCTTGCTCCTGTACCAACCATTTAGTGTGTTTTTTTTTCAAGCCTTGGTTTGCCTGTCAGTCAAATTTTGTTTAACTGTCATTTCACCGTAAGTGAAAGGAGAAATGATGGGACAACGTTCTCGAATCAGTAACAATGCTTGTGGTAGAATCAAGTTATCACACATGTACAAATTTTGAGGTCATTTCTGTGATAACTGGGGGAAGATTTAATGGCAGCTGGAGTTTTAACCTCTGGAACAGTGTTGTAAACAGCATTCAGATTTTCATGATAGGAAATCAGGCCTGTAAATGAATTCAAACAGCATTCAGACTTTTATGACAGGAAATCAGGCCTATAAATGAATGCAAACAGCATTCAGACTTTTATGACAGGAAATCAGGCCTATAAATGAATGCAAACAGCATTCAGACTTTTAAGACAGGAAATCAGGCCTATAAATGAATGTAAAAACAAATAGCTTTAAATTACACAGTCTCTGTTAGCAAGTGTTGTATACTTTTACAGGCTATCAGTTCTATAATACACTAAAGTAAATCCACAAAGACTGCTAGAATCCACAGAAAGATGATTTAACAAAAAAAAAACCCACTTTAAGTGCACTCTACAAGTATGTACACTAATGTCAACACTGTTCTAAAGAATGAAAAGGTGGCATATTAAAAAAGAAAAGAAAAAAAAACTGTGGCCACCATTGTCTTTCAAATATATAGACTGAACGAGGGGGAAAGAAAAAAGGAGACAAACTTTCACTTTATAGCAGTCATTAATCTAAAGAAAAAGGCCAGCTTTTGCAATCATCGAGCTAAAAATTCAGCTGTCAGGTGAAAGAACAATTAGGAGACAGTAGACAGACGATTTTTATTGCAGTCATTAATTAAAGAAAAAGGCCAGCTTTTGCAATCATCAAGCTAAAAATTCAGCTTTCTGGTGAAGGAACAATTAGGAGACAGTAGACAAACATGGGGAGTTTTCATTATACTCCCTGTTTGGCTAGTATACTTACCCTGTCAGACCATAGCATTCTATGGCAGTTAGTCAGCTTTGTCAGGCCGAATTTTTTGTGGCTAATGCAGTAATAAGATAGTCACATGACGCCCACCCTACTTCCGCCAAGGAAGAAGCCGGTGTCCACTTCCTGTACCTCTTTCCCCTTCAGCCTGTTGCCAAGCAAGATAAGTCTTGTGCTCTGTCTCACTATACTGCTGCCTTTGTGTAAAGATTGCTTGAGTCTTAATTCTTTACTTCTTCACTTGTGGCTTGCACACTAAACCCTTAGTTCACTTGATGTGTGAGGCTTTTGGTGGGCTAGCATTTTATTTATTTTCACACTCGTGATCCTCGCGACTTTGTTTGATCGTCGTATTCCCCTCGCGTTGTTGGCTCCTGCGAGTTTTTTTTTCTGTCCGTTTTCCATCAGCTCAGTCATAATTTAAAGAAAAAGGCCAGCTTTTGCAATCATCAAGCTAAAAATTCAGCTTTCAGGTGAAAGAACAATTAGGAGACAGCGGACAGACGATAACCAAACTGCAACTTTGCGATCTTTTTTATTTGGTGTGTATGTACGACTGCATGTGTGTGTGTATGTGTGCTCAGTGTGTGTTGTGCGTGTGTGTGTATGTGTGTGTGCATGTGTGTGTGTGCATGTGTGTGTGTGTGTGCATGCGTGCGTGTGTGTGCACACACGTGCGCACATATTTCTGTGTGTAAAACGGATGAAAAAAACCCACTGAAACTGGAGAAGAACACACATCCTCAAATATATATGAAGTTTCAATTCTATTCTCACAACTGACAAAAGTATCATCTACAGAGCTAATTTCTGATTTTGCACAGCAGCACACTAAAAATTTCAGTCATTAGTCACAATAATGGACACACTACGAAGACACTGGCCTTAAGAATTACAAGTAAAGAAAAACCTGCATGTGAACTGGCACAGAACTAGACAAGTGAAGTCAAATAAGAACTGCTTCAGCATGCTGTCCATACCTTACTGTCCTGACAACGCCCCATTAGTCTGTGGACTTCTCCCTCCAGAGCACGGTTCTGGTTGTTCAGTTTGGACAACTGATACATAAAACACACACACACACACTCACACACACACACACACACACACACAACACACACACAATGATTATGTAATCATAACGAATCCATTCATCATCAACAGAACAAGTTGATGTTTAGAAGAATACAGAACCAGAGATCATATCTTGGTGTTCAAAATGTCGACTTTACTTGGCAATCAGGAAAAATATGCGATGTACCTGTTCTGTTGACTTTGAAGAAACCTTTGACAATGTAGGGCTCATAGACTTACAAACAATGCATGCAGGGTTGCTTGCAAACTACGATGGGCATACAAAGTAATTGTTCCATTCTGCTAATAAAAACAAAAAAAGGCATGCATGCAGACACAAAAATATGCACAAATGATTTAACAAGTTTTCTCCTGCCACACATACATGATGAGAAGCGTCTATAGTTGTTTACACCCTTTCAACCTGTATAGAGGGAAAGCATCAATCGGAGATTTACCAGATAAAGCATCAAACTCATTCATATTCTCCTCATATGTAGTTCGATTGTTTTTTTCCCTGTCTTGTCTTCTACGCCATGTCAGTGGTACTGCATCCAAGCTGCACATTCCAACTCCCCATCCACAGCCACGCCTGGCCCGCCGCAGCCCCGGCACCGGCAATCCACAGGGAGCAGTCAATGTCAAGAGGTCAAGAGCCAACCCACTGGAGGAGACACTGCACTGCTGCTGAGTCACTTTGGTACTGTTGTTCAGCAATACATTTTCTGATTCAACACACCCAGGATACCACCTACTATGCCCCGTACTGACAACAATAATTGCTTAGTAGCCGAGCTGGCATGAGTGAGCTCTACCTCTGGAGGGCACAACAGCGTCTGTACTTTGACAGACCCCATAAATTTGCCGATGCTGTTGACACCAACAGAAGCAAACCAAGGCCATAGACATGGAAAGGAAATCGAAACTGAGCTCACTATGAGACATTTTTTTTTCTTAACTGCTGATCACTGAGGATGAAGATAATAAAAATGGTACTACAGCTTTCCATTCTAGTCTAAGACTGCATGACAGGGCTGTACTCAACACTTACTTTCACAATATATCCTGGCTTCAAACATGTCCGAGACATACACACACCTGCAGTGTTGATCAGGAAATTTGAGCAACACTCTCAAAGATGCATCCTTAAAGAGGATGAAACTCCAGCGTATGGTCCCGATCTTCCAAATTAAGCCCTAGCAAACTCAACTCTGGGTAGGAGCCAATCAGGGTAGAAAAATCCTACAAATAGTTCATTTTGAATGGAACTGAACCCACTATCTCCCAGCCAAGAGTTTGGGATGCTGACCACTTAACCTTGGCAGCAGGTATGTAGTTTGGAAGTTATCTCTCTTGCTTGCCTACTTCCATGAATAAGTATCTGATATTTTGCAAGCAGTGCATCAGTGAAAAGATCAGCCTTTTTAAATGTTAAAAAAAAAAAAAAAAAAACAAGAAAAAAAAAAAACAACCAGCCACCGTGGCAAAGTGGTTAGCGTCGTGGACTCCCAGCAGGGAGGTCGTAGGCTCGAATCCCATCAAAGTCATGTGGGTTTTTCTGCCCCGACCGGCTCCTACCCAGAGTTGAGTTTGCTGTGGACTCAGTTGGGAAGACTGGGACCACACAGTCAAGTCTCATCCACTTAATGGATGCGTTTCTGAGAGTGTTGCTCAAATTTCCTGACCAACACTGCAGGTGTCTGTATCTCTCGGGCCTGGTTGACGCCGGGATATATTATGAAAGGAAGCGTAGAGTACAGCCCTGTCATGTAGTCTCAGACCGAAATGGAAATCCGTAGCATCATCTTAATCATCCTCATTCTTATTGATCAGCATTAAAAAAAGTCTCAAATTCTGTGGCCCTTCATGCCCTGTTCTCATGGTGACCTCAATTTCGATGTCGTCTCCACGTCTGTGGCCTTGGTTTGCTTCCGTTGGGGTCATCGGTATCGGCGGGTCCATGGGGGCTGTCGTGGGACGGACGTGGTGGCACCCTCCGGAGGGACAGCTCACTCACGCCGGCTCCGTGACTAAGCAATTATTGTCGTCAGTAGGGGGCTTAGTAGGTGGTGTCCTGCGTATGTTAGATCAGAACAGGCACCACTGACACCACCACCGAAGTGACTCGGCAGCAGTGCAGAGTCTCTCTCTGGTGGGTTGCCTCTTGACGGCTTGACATTGACTGCTCCCCATGGATTGCTGGTAGCGGGGCTGTGGCGGGGCCGACCGGGCTGTGGCTGTGGACGGGGTGTCGGAATGAGCGGCGTGGGTGCACTGCCTCTGAGGTGGCGCAGAGGTTGGGACAGAAAAAACCCCAAAAAAAAACACACACACACACAAGAAAAAAAAAAAGAAAGAAATTAATTGTGGTCTATCTCGTAAAAAATCATGCTACTGCTTGACCCTGATGATGACAATCCTGGTGATAGTAAAAACTAATTTTCTAATGTTGAATGTAGCTCAAGAGCAGATAAAACAGACGCAGTATGCCTTTGACAAGTTTTCGCATTCACCTCATGGTCAAAGTAGCCATATCAATGGGCCCTTTTATAACTATGTTGATAAGGAAAAGTAATGACTCCAGCTACAAATTTCCTTTAGCGTTTCACGCTTCATTTTGTCAGAATTACATTTTTCAATCATTCTGCCATTAGCCATGTCAAACTTCTTGCAGTTCTACCACTGTTGCCCACCTGAACGTGTCTGGCCTCCCTGTCCAGCTGACTCATTCTGTAGCGGTTCTCCATCTCCTTGCTGGCCCAGACGTCCAGGCTCCTCTGTGTGGACCCCGCCAACTGCTGCTGCATCATCTTCCGCACTTCCAGCTCTCGCTCTCTCTCTGCTTCCTGCAGGCGCTGCTGGATGCGGTGCTCAGCTCCTCTTGTTTCCGCTCCACCTCCTGTTCTGCTCTCAGTCCCACTGATGCCAGCTCATATTCTCGCTGAAGCTCCTGAAGACAAGGAAGAATGTGGAGAAAATCTGAGTGCCCATGTTCAGATTCACTAAAGTTTATTGCCATTTGACTGACTGATCTCTCACACCACAGCCTCTTCAAGATGTAATTTTCTCCCATTTACCAATTCAAATAATTTACCAGTTCAAATTTGTGCCTTATTCCTACTTGGCATGAATCACCACTATATGATCAGAAATCCCCAAATCAAAGAACTGAGAATGCAAATAAACTGACCATGTCTCCAATCCCAACTAAATCTATAAGCAGAAATTATAATCATTCCGATGTACCAAAAAAGGACAAACAATTTACAAGCCAAAACATTGTCTTGTAATTTGTTGTTTCTCCTTTGTACAATTGGAGCAATTACAATTTCTTTTGAAATTTGTTTCGATATCCGCCTGCAGTTACCTCACTTTGGAACACAATCAAGAAGTTGTCTGCCTTGATACATACATCACTTCCTTATGTGTGAACCTAGAAAAAGTGGAAGAAAAGGAAGCCCTTGTCAGCTGCCGTGCATTCAAAGCGCCACACAGGCATGCCAGACAAGAAGAACAGATTTGGTACTTACAATGTAGCTGATGACTGTGTGTGTTTGCTTGTTGTGTGTGTAGAAACACTTGGCAAAACATCGCTCTGGTGCATTCAATGTTTTAGCGTCACACACATTCTTCTGAACATGTCAGGAAGGGTCAGGGGACCTGGGGTAGTATTGTGGGCGGTCGGTCAAGTCAGTAGCAAAAGATGTGAAGGTATTTCTTTGTACAAACTATCTATAGAACGGAAAGTATTTCTTTGCACAAACTACCTACAGAAAGGACTGGAAACAGTAGGAGACAATGTAGTTCATAAAATCAGCCGCACTGATGTCAGCTTCAGCTCAACAAATGCTGTGTTTTGTTCCCTGCATTTTCTCTGCACCGTTTTCACGCTGGCAATGGATCACTGGTGCTTTGTTCTTCCTCAGTACAATGTCCAGTCACCCACAGATGACCTATTTGTGGATGTGATTCATAGCATGTTCTTGTTGAGAGTGTGGTGCAGGAACAGTAAATGATGGTTTTCATAACATCCCGTTTAGTTCTTTGAAAAATGTTGTACTTGCTTTCATTTCTGTATAAGTAACAACTGTATTAGATTTTCACACACACACACACACACACACACACACACACACACACAATATTACTTATAGCCCAACTGACTGCAAAGGACCACCACATTGAAGTCAATTACCAAGTCATTAAAAAAAAGAAAAAGCTATCACCATGTTGAAGTCAACTCACAAGTCACCGAAAAAAAAAAAGAAAAAAATTAATTCACATTCCCCATTAACCTTTGTATCCCCCTTCCGCCCTATTCCGCCCTACATGTTAGGTTCTTGATCCGCCTTGTGCCGCCCGTTCCTCAGTTGGCTGATTGTCTTGGTGTGCCTCCCTTATTTGGGATTGACCACAGTAATAAGACAAATCAGTCGTTATCCGGGTCTTTCCTCCCTTTACCAGCGCCATTTGTGAACAGCAGTTTGTGGCCTTTAACAAATTTTTAATCGATCTTTTTGTCATCCCATTGACTTCATGTGTGTGTGTGTGCGTGTGTGTGTGTGTGTGTTTAGGGTGCACACACTCATAGTGGTCTCATTGCAGGATTTTGCTGATGGTGATGTCCAGTACCACTTTGCAAGTGATGCTTCTTGCTACAGAGAATGTGCGTGTTTGCACTCTTGGTGGTGCTGGTGTTCACTGATAGCAAGGTCCCAATCCCCTGGAGGGCAGTCGCAGATGGGCAACATGACATGTAATTAGTTACTGATGGTTAAATCAAAATCAATCAATTATTGATGGTTTATAACCAGACTCCACATAAAAGATCAAGGAATAACAACAGTGTGTTTCTTCCCCATCTGCTCATCAAAACCGATGGTTGAAGACCAGACTTGACAAAGAGATCAAGAAGCAGGATCAACATGTGTTAAGGCCCTATGCTCACAGCTGGACTTAAACTAACAGCAATGCACACTTCCTGGAAGGTGTAGCCTATTTCTCTCCCACCGCTCCACGCATGGCATGTATTGTTTATCACAGGGCCAGTTCCAGCTAGCGCTCACTTTCAACAAAAGTGCAGCCCCCTTCTTGCAATAATGGACTTGACCACTGACAATGCGGACCGAGGCGCCAAACCAGTTCTCACTAAATGCCCGAACAGCAGACGATACTGTGGTATGCATTCATTCATTCATTGGCAAAGGGAGGGTGCATTGCTGTGTTTTATCTAAAAAAAAAAACTTACTTTCTTTTAAAAATATCCTTTCTTTGCAGTGGATTTCGTACTCAGTGCATTAATTATAATTCATATATGTTTGTGATTAATTGACAAAAGTGCTGAAAATGAACACAAAGTGCTCTATTTGGGACTTCTGTGAGGATAAGTCTCTGCTGTGAGCATACAGCTTCCACAAACATGTTTCCTCCTCACCTGCTCAAACATTTTCTTTTGCAGCTGGAGTTCCAGGGTTCCTGATTTCTGCTTCTTCAATGGCACCCTGGGTCTCCTGGTCTCGAAGCAGGGCCTGCACTCAGGTACATGACTAGATGACAGCATGCCTGACAAAACTGTAAACCAAAGCAACAGATTTATACTGAACTATGATGGAAACTTTAATATCAATCTTCTGTGACAGTATGCGGCCTGATATTCATGCCACTTACTCCACCTGTGTTGATATCCAAGGATTTTCTTACTAAAGGTCATTATAAAGTAAGGGGTGATGCAAAGAGGAAAGAAAGCTGAACTGATGCTCAAAATATCAGTGTGGACTGCCCTTACAGAGGAACTGCTTGAAACGGATAAAGAACTAGACTACTCAGGTGAGGCTTCCAACATGAGTTGCTGAATCAATTCCCAGCATTGTCAACAAACAATTAGAGGAGAGGCTTCCAACATGAGTTGCTGAATTCCCAGCATTGTCAACAAACAATCTGACAGAGCTGAAGGATTTAATGAACAAAAAATGTCTGTTAGCACCTTAATTTACAGGTAACTTAATAACCCATATCTGGATGCTACACAAAACATACACACAGGGATTTTGTCCTTTATTTCAGTGTATTATCTGCTGAACAATACTCGTATCAGTGTTGAGTCAAACAAATTCCTCTGAGACTTCAAATATTCCTCATAATCTGAAATACAGACACAAAATTTGAAGAGCATATTGCCTGATAAACATTTGTATTTCATGATTTCATTTCTTATAGGGTTCTATTACATGTCTTAAGACTTACTAACCAATTTCTCTAACCAATTTCTCTTTTTTTTCTTTCTTTTTTTTTCTTTTCTTTATTATTCATGGACATAACTCAGTTCAGCTTCTTACACCATACAAAGGTAAAGTTACTCAAACCCAACACATGCATGCAAACATCTTTATGTACGCAATGCGATTTACCTACCTTCCTCTGCATTTCGTCATCCAGGCGACGCAGTTCAGCTTCACGCTGCTCTTTCTGGAAGTGCAGGAACTTCCTGCGTGCTGCATCCAGCAGCTGCAGCTCCTTCAGCTTGGTCTCTCGGTGCATGGCAACCAGCCTGTGAAGGAAAAGGAAGGAAAAACTGCATCACTCAACCTTCATTTTCCATACTGAAAAATGAAGGTCGGTAATCTTGCAGCCAACTTGACTGCTCCTTCTCCCTTTAACACATTCAAGCAGGCATGTATATACAATGTGTGTGTGTGTGTGTGTGTGTGTGTGTGCATGTATGCATGTTCATGTGTGCATGTGTGTGTGTTTGCATGTGTGTAGCTGTTTAGTTATGCCTTTGTTGCCACCATATCTGGACCTGCACTTCTACTGAAATGTTCATTTCACTTATCTTTTTATATTGGTTCATATTCCATTCCATATCTGTGTGAAAGGAAGAATGCAACCTACGTCTGAACCCACTACATTCTGCTGCTGCTCCAGATCTAAAGGCAGATCTAGAATCCGTTCAGCAAGAATATATCAAATTTACCAGCCACCATGATGAAGTGGTTAGCTCTCAGCTATGAGGTCATAGGTTTGAGTCCCGTCACAGCCATTCATCTGAGGGACTTTCCTGCCCCGACTACCTCCTTTCTAGGGTTGGGTTTGCTCTGGGTTCAGCTGGGAAGACTGGACCACCTGGCCGAGTTTCATCCACTAAACGGATGCGTCTCAGAGAGTGTTGCTCAAATTTCCTGACCAACACTGCACTAAGGTGTCTGTATCTCTCGGGTCTGGTTGACACCAGGATATATCATGAAAGTAAGTGTAGAGTAAGCCCTGTCATGCAGTCTCAGACCAGAATGGAAATTCTTAGCATCATCTTCATCATCCTCATCAAACAGCATTGAAATAAAAAAGGAAAAAAGTCTCAAATTCTGTGGCCCTTCATGCCTTATTCTCATGGTAACATAAGTTCTGTTTGCCTCTCTACGTCTCCTACAATGATTTAATTCTGCTGGGTATTGGCAAATTCATGGGACCGAAGTTGGATGGATGTGGTGGCGTCCTGTGAAGGGAGACCCCACTTGTGCCAGCTCTGTCACTTAATGATTATTGAAGTCGGTGTGGGGCTTTGTAGGTGGTGTCTTGCATATGTTAGATCAGAACAGGTACTGACCACCACCAAAGTGACTCGGCAGAAGTGCACTTTCTTCTCCAGTGGGTTTCCCCATGATGACTTGACTGCTGCTTGTGAATTTCAGGTGCCAGGGCTGTGGCAGGACAGGCCAGGTTGTGGCTGTGGACAAGGGGCTGGAATGAGCAGTGTGGGTGAGGGTGTTACTACGGAGGTGGTACAAAAGATGGAAGTGGGGGGGGGGTGGGGTGGGGGTGGTAAAAATTAAATATTCCATTGAACATCGATGTAAAGTTACTGTTTACAAATTGAAGACTTTTTATGAAGCAACTTATTTTTGCAAAATCTTAAAACTCTTCGCTTTATTCAACATTTTTCTTGTATTTTAGTTCCTGCTTCAAAACACTACATGGGCGGTAACTGTCACAGTCCATACTCATTAAAACAATACTTCCCTGGCATTGAATAATTTTGTGTAGCTGATGTCCGCACACTCAAAAGCGCCCTCTTAAGCCACTGCCTACCGCATTGACCAAGACTGACCGCAAGATTTCCTCTATCTGAATACTAGATCGACCGAGATCGACTGCTGAATACTAGGTCAACAACTTTCACTTTTACCATGCAATTGTGACAGAAGAGTCTTCCGGTACGACCGTTTCTGGATGCCATTTTGTTTTTTGTTGCACGAGTTTTGGTGGGGTAGTTTTGCTGCAGTGAATTTTCAAAGTTCGGCTTTTTTTGTGTGAAGATTTTCTGGGAAAATGGCAGATCAAGTAACTATGCAACTTGTAGAATCCATTTTCTGATGCAATAGTGATGAAGACAGCATCTTTGAGGGCAACACTCTTGAAGAAAGATTTGAAGGGAGACGATTCGGATGTTGATCTTGACCTAGTTATAAATAAAGATTGACTGCTGACTGATTTTGAGGCCGGAATCGATAATGGTTCGGGCGATGATATGACGATGTTGAATTGCCCATTGCCTCTAGGCTCAGCACCCCCCGAAAAAGAAAATTTGAAAAACAAAAGTTGCTAGAGATTCTTTAATTGTTGACTGGAGTAGCAGGCTACAAGAAGTGAAGCCCCCAAAAAGTTTCGCTTGTTTTGACAGCCAGGAAGCCAGGTCAGTCATGGGGTGTGTCTCATGATTTGCCTGTGGGAGCGTCACCTTTAGCCTTTTGATTTCAGAGGAATTTTGGCAGACTTTTTAGCAAGAAACAAATTTATTTGCTGCACAAAAACAAGCAGAGAAGGATGAGCATAAACTCTGGCCTAAATTCAAAACTGCCTCGTTTATCAGAAAGCAAAGAGGAGACGGACAAGAGGTACATCATCACCCAGAGTGTGTGTGTGTGTGTGTGTCTGTGTCGGAGGGGGGGGGTCGATTGCTCTGTGCACTTGTGCAAAAGCACATTTTTGCTGAATTTCATCACAATCTAAAAGTCCAGTATTCAGTAATCTGTTCCTGCTATTTTTTCCCATCAGTAGTCAGAAGACAAATCTTCTTGGATGTGATGTCTTCAGTTTTAACAAAATTGTTGAAGTCTGTTTTATTTTTTCCCTTCACAACAAAAGTTGAGTTGATTGTTTAGTGTGCAGACCATACAGAATGACTTTATTTTGATCCTGAAGGTTTCACTTGTTTAGACTTGGAAAATCACTATGTGCTGCTCTAATCCATGACATTTTGTGGGTACAGTAAATTTAGGGAAAACTGTTTTAGCACCGAGAGCACTGAAGTAGAGTTAGTCTGTTCGTTTTTCTTTTCCTCTTGCACCAGTTCACTATATATTGGAAAAAAATGGCTGTTTTGGATGGAGTGATGTCTTTGAAATTTTTTTCATTACTTTTATAGAATAGATGAGTTAATTTAATGAATTAGATGAGTTAAAGACAAATTCTTTATTGAGGTTTCTTTATGGCAAGTGTGTATGTGTTGCGGAGTAACCTCACTTGGCATGGTATTCTCAGTCATGTAGCACAAAGTCATGCGGTAGGCAGAGAGTTAATTCATCTCTCTTTTACTTTCAAAGCACCCTTGTAGTCTCTATCGGTCTGTTTTGAATTTGTAAAAACCCCAATTGACCTCTGCCTCTGGCTGGCTAGTTTCTGCTCCTCCTGTGAAATCATGAGGCGGCGCTTTTTTCCTCCGCCTCCAGGAGCAGGGCCTGCTGCTGGTACCACTGCTCCTCCTCCTGCTGGCGCCGCAGAGTCATCCGCTGGCCGTCCAGCGACAGTTGCCTGCAACAAAATCATCATCCCCTGATATCTTTTTTATATTTCTTTCATTCTTGTTTTGGTCACAACTTGCAAGGCTTATGTAATCTTTTTGTTCAAATGTCATGTGTGTTTGTCAGGGTGTGAATCCCACTGTTAAGATGGCCCCTGAGCAGCATGTACTGGATATTTTCACATCACCATACCCTGCCTCTTGATACATGGATGTGTCTCTCCCCTAATGATTTTGTAAATCTGTGTGTGTGTGTGTGTGTGTGTGTGTGTGTGTGTGTGTGTGTGTGTGTGTGTGTACTGCCCTCTAGCACAACCATTTTGTAACTCTGTGTGTGTGTGTGTGTGTGCGTGTGTGTGTACTGCCCTCCTAGCACAACCATTTTGTAACTGTGTTTGTGTGTGTGTGTGTGTGTGTGTGTGTGTGTGTGTGTGTGTGTGTACTGCCCTGTCTAACACAACCATTTTGTAACTCGGTGTGTGTGTGTATGTGTGTGTGTGTGTGTGTGTGTGTGTGTACTGCCCTGTCTAACACAACCATCTTATAAACTCTGTGTGTGTGTGTGTGTGTGTGTGTGTGTGTGTGTGTGTGTGTGTGTGTGAGAGAGAGAGAGAGAGAGAGAGAGAGAGAGAGAGAGAGAGAGAGTGTGTGTGTGTGTGTGAACAAGAACAAGAACATATCTTATTGCCATATGAGAACTAGAGGTTTTGTGGGGCACACGATGATCAAGTAAAGACATGCAATTAAACTAATTCCAACGTTGTCACATCTTTCAACATAATATTAGTAGCAGAAAGAAAAAGCATAGTGTGTATCAGAGTCTGATTAAATTGTCTGTCTCTGGAGATAAAAACATAACAGGATATACTGGGCAAGCACAGGTTGGAAGCAGTGTAATAACATGAGCTCCGAGGGTTTTGTTATTTTAATCTGCGGTGGAAAATCTGTTTTTGTGATCCTTGTCATCAGGTCATAACGCTGATGGTCAAATAATCTACAGTCATCAAGAAAATGCAGTTTGTCCTCAACAACGTGGCATGTTGTGCATAATCTGTATTCTTTGTCAGTGTTGGTATAACGGCCCCTCTCAATCTGGAGTTCATGGGCGTTCATTTGTAGTCTAGTTAGTGTTCGTCTGCAATCTGTGTCAATGCATTGCTCCAAATAAGCCCCTGTTTGTATTCCATAGCAACTGTGTCATAAAATTTGAGCTTGGGTGTGCTTTCGTTCTTTTCTCTTTCTTCCAGAAGTCAACATAAAACGTTTCCAGCTTCATACTGATTAGAAACTTCAGGTGAGTCACACTAAATGTACCCCGATTTTCCCAGACGTGCCGTAATCCTTTGTTGACAAGGTTTGTCATATAAACTTCGTCCATTTGCTTTCTTCGGTGTCCTGAGAGATCATTGACTGATAAATCTGTTGTTGATATGAGTCTTGGTCTGACTCTAATATGTGTATCCAGAATGCAACAGTCTGGGTTATCACTAAGTAATCGGGAATCTCCCCAGTTAACCCCAAGCCAGTAATGTCACTGCTTTTCTCTGGACCCTTAATAATTGCCTGCAGAGTTTAATGTGTGCAGTTTCATCTGGGAATTTGTTTGCAAGACAGGTTTTGAACAAATGCTGCATTTTCTTTTCTTGACATATTTCATCTTTGTATTAGTAAGAGGATGAGAACCACACCTCAGACCCATATGTGATGATGGGAGAGACTAACGAGTCAAATAGGGTTGTAACTGTTCTCATATTTACATTGTGACCATAAACGTTCTCTTCCAGGTATGTGCAGCTTTATTCCCTTGTCTTGCTAAGTATTCTTGGGCTCTGTAAAATGTCCGTTTTTATCGAAAATGAATCCAAGATTTTTATACGGATCTACTGTTTCAATGATGTTTTTCACCGCAATTGAAGAATAGTGGTACCTTTGGATCTGATTTGGTGTGTGTGTGTGTGTGTGTGTGTGTGTGTGTGTGTGTGTGTGTGTGTGTGTGTGTGTGTGTGTGTGTGTGTACTGCCCTGTCTAACAAAACCATTTCATAACTCTGTGTGTGTGTGTGTGTGTGTGTGTGTGTGTGTGTGCGCGCGCGCGCGCCCGTGCATGTGTGTGCATGTGTACTTACTTTTTCCGCAAGTACTCTGCTTCTTCTTGTCTTATTCTCTCTCTCTCTCTTGAACCTATATTGATGGGAGAAAACAGCCAATGATTTAAACCATTTAACACAAAAAAATCTCCACCATTGCCTCAATGTAAAAGTCTGGCAACAACCAGGCATCGATCACTGCAAAGGCACAAATATGTCAATAGGTATGGAAACAGGAATGTGTGTGTGTGTGTGTGTGTGTGTGTGTGTGTGTGTGTGTGTGTGTGTGTGTGTGTGTGTGTGTGTGCCCATGCGTCAGTGTGAGCGTGAGCCACTATGTCTATCTTCTCCGGACATCTCCTCCAGCTACAGAAATAGGCAAACCAAGTGTCTGGAAATGCAGGCAAAATCTAACATTAAAAGAACAAATATTTCAATGAAATGAAATATGAAATATGTGCAACTTATAGAATACACTGAAACAAAGTCCATAAAATCTTTACATTGTGGCAAACACCAAAACAAAGTCCATAAAAGCTTTACACTGCGGCATACACCAAAACAAAGTCCATAAAAGCTTTACATTGCAGCATACACCAAAACAAAGTCCATACAAGCTTTACATTGCGGCATACACACCAAAACAGTCCATAAAAGCTTTACATTGCAGCATACACCAAAACAAAGTCCATAAAAGCTTTACATGCAGCATACACTAACACAAAGTCCATACAAGCTTTACATTGCAGCATACACTAAAACAAAGTCCATAAAAGCTTTACATTGTGGCATACACCAAAAGAAAGTCCATACAAGCTTTACATTGCAGCATATACTAAAACAAAGTCCATGCAGCCTTTATCCGATTGTTCTTAACACAGAAAATCTGTTAAGATGGGGAAATGGAAAATGTCTTAAATGCCCTTCCCCCTTTCTCTCACTTCCCCCACTTCCCCACTCCAGAAAAAAAGTCGAACTTGCATGCAAAGCAGTTCAATTTGATGTATCTAGTACAACTTTCAGCTTGTTTATGATTCTTTACAATGAGGCGAGTAATTAATACATACTGGTATCACACTCAAAGAAAAAAAAAGAATTTTGATGCATAGTACAGTGTGCAGTCATAATTCCCAGCTGGAGGTTTAGGGTGCAATCACTTTCTGTAGACCATGAGCGCAGTGTCTTTTTAGCTAGCCCCAATTCTGTGTTTTACATTTGTCCTGCTATAATGGATCCATGTTTGTCTTTTCAGATATTGTTTCAGAGGTGGTAACCATGAATGAAATGCCATCAGGCTAACCTCGTGACAATTATGGAGGAGTGGGGAGATCTCATTTAGTGGCCCTTCACAATGGTTTCCTTCCAAGATTTCCCACTGCCTGCAAATTTCCACTGGCTGTTTTTCCATTGACAGCCTCACTGTATAAAAAAAAAATGATGTCCATCGCCACTGCTGACCCCAATATCTTTGGCCTAGATGCCAAGTTTTGCTCCAGCTGTTTCTACCCATCTCATGGGCACTCCTGGTGCCAGTTCCAGCTGGAAGTGAGTTACAGTCTTACCTGATTATCTATAACTGAATAGGTGTACTTGTTGAACATGTGTTAATCTTACCTGATAATCCACGATGAATTTGGGGTACTTGTTGAAGATGGGGTACTGGCCCTGGGTGAGAGCAGTGAAGGGTTCCAGCTTGCCGTTAGGATGAAGCTCAGGTGGCGTGGCTTCATTCAAACGATAGGCTTCTTTTATGACATACCGAACGTCCACTGCATTTCGGTGATGAAAGAAATACTGCAAAATATAGATATTAAAAATGTTTTTTTTGTGTCTGTGAGAGAGAGAGAGAGAGAGAGAGAGAGAGAGAGAGAGAGAGAGAGAGAGAGAGAGAGTGTGTGTGTGTGTGTGTGTGTGTGTGTGTATGTGTGCATGTGTGCATGTATGTGTGTGTGTCAGTAGTAGATCCGCTGGTTGTTTGTTCGTTTTTGTTTCATAGGTCTGATCTGCCGAGCCTTCACAACCAAATCATTATTACACAACTCATCCCACCCCCCCTCAAGCAGTCATACCCACGTTTGTCCAGTCACAATCCTTGTGCTGTGTGGTCAACATTAATATTAGGAGATAGAACAACACATCAGAGGTGACAGAGATGACTGGTGCATGGCACCTGCTATAATCCAAACACACACAGAATACCACCTCCTCAGCCACCTTCTGACAACAGTAACTGCTTGGTTGTGAGAAAGTGTGAGTGAGCATCATACACTGACACATTCCCCTCTCAACCTGTCTGTCTGTCTATCCTAAAGTAATCCCCACACCAACAGCTATGCTCACTAAAAACACTGACCTCAGTATGCAACTAGAATACTCAAGTCTGTCCAGGTTGCCTGGAGTCAGAGCTAAAAAAAAAAAAAACACACAGAATTTTGCCTCTTGATGGAATTTGAACCTATGACCTCACAGCTCAGAAATCTGCAATGAACACCACCGCACTATAATGGTGAGTATGTGGACCTTCCCTCTGAACACATACAACTTGTTCTGGTTGTTTTGTTAGAAATGATGCCTTTATTTCTGTCCATTTGTTTACAACTTGTTTTGGTCGTTTTGTTAGAAATGATGCCTTTATTTCTGTCCATTTATTTACAACTTGTTTTGGTCGTTTTGTTAGAAATTATGTCTTTAACGTTTTCAAGATTGTATATGTATTATGTCTTTATTTCTGTCCATTTATTTTTTTGCTTCATCATATGCAACAATGTATTGAATGTGTGTACTTATAAAACCTTTTTATACGAACACAGGCAAATACATATACAATATCAACACATGTTCTGGTTCTAGTTGGGAGCACACACACACACACACGCACACACACACACACACACACACACGCACAACACTCACACACACATACGCACCCACCACCCCCACCCCACACACACACATACACCAAGCCTTCACATTACCTGAAAGTCATCCATCTCTGTGCACTGCATGAGTGGCCCACACGAGCGCAGATGGAGTAGGCAGCTGTCAGCATGAGGATAAAGGAGGGTGGGTTGCTGACCACGTGGTCCCACAGCATCAACCACTCCTCCCGCGTCAACACATTAGAGAACACCGTCTCCAGCAGGGACCACGCGTACAGCTGAGCCACCAACAAAACAGCATTCAGAAGCAGCTCTCCAGAACACCCAAACCACAGGAACCAGGTTACTCCCCCTACATACAGGGTACTTTCCCAGTTCTTGAGACCGCTTTTTTTATTTATCTATTTGCACTAATTTCAAGTTTATTTTTTCTTCATACATTTTTTTCCCCTAAGTTGCCAGTTAGACAATGGGGCAACCTTTCTTTAATTTTGTTTTCTAATTTTTCAGTTGAACAAGTGCTTCAACTTGACCTATGTCTGGATTTTTTGTTTGTTTTTTTCTTTCTTTTTTTATGAGGGGGTGTGTCTGAAACTATAAGTTTATTTCTGGCAACGGTATCTCCTTTTTTATTTTTTGTTTTGCATGTGTACTATAATCTTTCAAGTTCATTTTTTCCTCATAAAATGCTTTTTCCTCAGTTGCAAGTAGAATAATGGACATTTTTTTTCTTTTACTTTATTTTCTTCATTTTCCAGCAGAAGGTACTTACAACATTGATTTCTTACAGTTTTATGGACAAGTTGAACAAGTGCTTCAATTTAACCTGTGTCTGGATTTCTTTTTTTTTTTTTTTTTTTTTTTTTTGGGGGGGGGGGGGGGGGGGGGGGGGAGGGGGGGGGGGTAACTATAGGTTTGTTGTATCAAGCGTATTCCTTTTTTGTTGTTTGCTTTCATTTTGGTTTTGGTTTTCTGGTCAGTGTGAGTGTTTTTCAATCCTTTAGTTTCTACTGTTTCATGTGTGACTGTCTACACACATCTTTTGTTCAAGTGTAAGTTTCAAGTGTTTACAGATGGATTCTGTTCTAGCAAAATCTCGAAACAATGCATTTGAGGAGAGATGTCTTGCTCTGATTCAAAACAGGCCATGTCACCTGATGCCATGTAAAAGCAATCTTATTTGATTTTTCTCTTTCCTCTGAACTTAATGTTAGATGAATGTTTCCTTTTTTTTCGGTTAAAACTATCTTCCATCCACCTGGTGCACATGCAGGTTTTTAGGTGGGGGTTTCTGACGATGTCTGTGAGATGGTTCTCTGGTCTCAAAAGCTCTTGCATGGGCTGAACTTTCTTTATGCAGATGGTCAGTAGCCACCCAAGAGAATTTGCTAATGCCTTTCTTTATATCAAGTGTTGTGAAGATAACTTGATTAAAAAAGGAAAGAAAGAAATAAAGAAAAGTGAGAAAATTTGCTGTCTGCATCAGCGAGATGTCTTCCCCTCCCCCATCCCTCACACACCACAACACAGACAGACAGACACACACACACACACACACACACACGCTCACACACACACATACATAATTCTCACACACACACACACACACGATAGGCACACATACTCACAAACACACACACATGCACACACACATGCACACACACACACACACACACACACACACACACACACACACACACACACACACACACTCACACACACACACACTCACACACACACTCACTCACTCTACATGCATTTTTCATCTCAATTGTCTTCATTTCAGTTCCAGAAGTGTAAGACATTTCACTAAAGTACACTGAAGGCACTTTCAGGCTGCAGAACAACTAACTTGAACAAATCTCTGAAAAGTACCAGGTTACAGGGGCAACGCCCTGGTGGGAGGTCCTGGAAGGCAAAGCACCCCCCGCCTCCCCCACACACACACACCAAAATGGAATCTTAGCAGTTTTAAACACTGTTTCGTGGTCTCTCATTGATAGGTATATCAAAATGACTGTGGGCGGCACAGCACTTAACTTAGAATCATGGAAACCTGGACTGGATTTGTTAAAACTGGATACAGTACAAGACTCCGGAGTACAAGACTCCGAGTACTAAAAGCGCTTCCCATTTTTTTTTTTCAGTTGATTTTTTTCTCAGATGTTTACTTTTCCTTCCTTTGAAGATCAGTGATTTTCATGGAAATCCTGGGTTCCGAGGAGAGTTCTCCAGGTTGCATTTTGTTGCTTCATGTTTTCACAGCTCAGCTAACCCCATGGGTCTGTATCAGGGTTCTTATCTTGTCAGTCACTTCTGTATTTATATTACAAAAAAAAAAGCAAAAACTTCTTTAAAACAGACTTTCTTAAACACTCAAACACTGTTCTAAATAAATGTCAGCGAACCGCCAAGAGAAAACTTAGACAAACGAGTCACAAGACAAACCACAACGCATTTCGACCTCTTAGGTCTTCTTCAGGCGCAACAAAAATGAAACAAATAACGAAAATGCACTTAGCTTTGATCGCTTCTGTGTTCAACGCCTTCTTTCTTGCGCTGAACACAGAAGCGATCAAAGCTAAGTGCATTTTTTCGTTATTTGTTTCATTTTTGTTGCACCTGAAGAAGACCTAAGAGGTCGAAACGTGTTGTGGTTTGTCTTGTGACTCGTTTGTCCACGTTTCTCTGGGGCGTTTCGCTGACATTTATTTCAGATTTGTTTAGATTTCCGCCTGCAGTCGTTTCACTTTGCAGCTAGACTCAAACACTGCTTTAAAATCTTTTCCTCCTTGAATCTTTGATCAGAATGGTAATACTGATCTCTTTCAGGAACTAAAAAATCACACCAGATGAAACATCTCTGAACGAAGCTGTTTCTTCTTTGCAGCCACCAGTGGCATAAAGTTAAAAGTCTGCAGGGTTTGGACAGAATTTGAAAGAATATATTGTGAGGTTTGAACAGAATTTGAAAGAATAAAGGTCTGAACTGATCTGAAAGAGTTTGTCTGCATGTTCCAGTCATATATCTTGTAAGAGATCTTTTACATACTGAGAACTATTTCAATGTGGTAAACACTTGCCGGAGGACTTTGACGAAATGAGAAAAAAAAAGTTTTAGTAGGGGGAAGCACTCTTCCTTGAGCCTGTTTCAGTACCAAGAGTCTTACCTGTGAAGTGACACCGTACGTGACGAAATGCTGCAAGAGGTAGCAGTCATGGTGGCCCAGCACATTTCTCCACCATGCTCAGCACGTTGATCGGAGGGTTGGGAAAATACTCAAACCAGTGCTGACACCAGTTCACTGCAACCAGATCAATACGCCAACATTTGTGAAGACAACAAGCAGACCTTCAGCGCAGTACTTTCAACCCGATTTCTGCATTATCCTTTCTTCCCCTTACTCTATCTGAATATGTCTATAATAAAGGCCTTGGATCTAAATTGTGGATAGCATCACCACAACTCTGGATCTAAGTCTCTGCATTCCCATACCAAACATTTAAATGTTCACATCATATCTAAACAGCACTCATATACAAACAGGATCACTGGGAAGGTTCTATTTGATACAGGCATTCAAACAAATGTGTATTACCAAGCAGACCTGAGACATGCTTCTACACTGAAAACTGGGAATCTCTGCTGAATCCTTTGACTGCCAACAAGTTTTCATGGAAGTGTTCTCCTCTGTGCAAAAGGAGTGTTATATATCTTTGGACACGATAACACCAAACATCACATCTTCATCCTATCAAAGAAACTTCATCAACTTGTAACATTTTGTTCCAGATATGTGTCTTTCGGTGGAAACCAAGTTCAAACCAAAATCTTGCCACCATGAAAAGGCCATGTTCATTTTTCACACACACGCACACACACACTGCAATCACACAGGCTTTCTTGTAATATTTTTTCACTTATCAAATCAGCATAAGGAGACACCCACCTAACACAGTGGCAATCATTTCAAAGCAGACCAGATGGTTGTTCTGGAACAGCTTGACGAAGGGAAAGCAAAAAGAAGGCAAGAACTGGGTCTCCCAAAGATTGGCGCCCAATGTGCTAAAGCCGACAGGATCCTGTCGAGAAGAATCAATCAGTGAATAAGCAATTTTTCCCCCATCACAATAGCATTCAGACTAAAGAATAATTTAAGAACATAGGGCTGCTGCTTGACTTTTAAGTAAAAGAAAAAAAATCAGTTCTGTTTATAAAAAAGGCAATTTTGAATATTGGATACATTTATTTCTCTGCATATAAAACTGTGTACCAAAACATGCTGTGGCCATAGGATTACATACTTTCGAGGTCTTGTACACTCACATCCTTGCTGTGTGTGCAAGAGTGTGTGTGTGCGTGTGTGTGTGTGTGTGTGTGTTGTATGTGTGTGTGTGTGTGTGTGTGTGTGTGTGTGTGGTGTATGTATGTGTTTGTGTTTATGAGTGTGGAGAGGAGGGAGGGGTAATCTGTAAGTGTATGTGTACGGGGGGGTGTGAGGGGGGATGTTGGTCTCTCTGTTTCACTATTGCAGCCAACAGGAAAGAAGGTCAACAGTAAACACACAGGACACAGAGAATTCCTTGTCACAAGAGGATGAGACCCACCTCTGCAGAATGCGCAGAAGTTTGCTGCTTTTGATGGGGTAGGCCTTATGCAGGTTGTCATAGGCTGCATGCACCCCCTTGTCTACCAGAGCACCGTATGCCGCATGGTTTTCTGGCAGGCACAGAATCTTCCGCCAGATGAACATCCTGTAACACAAACCCACAGAACCCACATCTGAATTTTGTACATGCATATACACATCTTAGCTTTCCTCTTCTCTTTTTCTCAAACTTACATGTCAAAACCTGATAAGACATATACACTCTAGCTTCCTCCTCTCTTTTCTCAAACTTCCCTGTCAAAACCTGATAAGACATATGCACATCTTAGCCTTCCTCCTCTCTTTTTCTCAAACTCCCCTGTCAAAACCTGATAAGACATATACACATCTCAGCTTTCCTCCTTTCTTTTTCTCAAACTTCCCTGTCAAAACCTGATAGACATATGCACATCTCAGCCTTCCTCCTCTCTTTTTCTCAAACTTCCCTGTCAAAACCTGATAAGGGCTTAAAGACAAAAGCATCCTAAAGCACTTAATTTCCATGTGTTCCAGCGATGCAGGAAGCATCACTGATTAATTTCAGCTTAGATGCGGCTTCAGCAATGCTCTGATCTGAACGCTGCCCTTCGCATATCTCCAATATGCCAAAGAGAAGCAGTTATGTCGTTCAACAGATAAGGTCTACAGACTTCAGTAAAAAAACCCTCAAAAATGAAATGTTAAGACAACACACTCTTCCCAGCCTGACAGACACAAGCATGCATGAAACAAACATACTTTTCTTTTTATCAGAAACAAATTGAACATTGAACATCTGGTCTGTATGTGCTTGCAGGCAGAAGTGCGCTATTACTGTATCAACACTAAAAGGCAAAAAACAAAGGCAATCAGAAAGCGATCAACCATGGACAGAGAAAAGATACATCTTGCAAAATAAAAGAAAAAAAAATTCAAGTCAAGTCAAGTCAAACAAGAACACTTTCTCATCTCCAAAGAGAAATTAAGAGTGGCCATTAAAAACATGACTATATTTAAACAAATCACAAATCATACCCACCGGGCCTTATTGAAAGTTCAGTTCTGATTCAGGAGTTAGATGGAATTGGGAACAAAACTGTTTTTAGTTTTACTTATAGTGTACTGAAATGGACAATGAAACATCCCCTCCCCTCCTTGACGGCCTCCGAAAACTCGCCTCCTTCTGTTTCCCCCTGCCGCCCTCATTAACAGCTCTCTCTCCAGCCTACTCCCCCTCCATCCTTCCCCTCCAATACATGAAAAAGCACAAAACCTAATGCCACTACCTGTATTTTGCTGGATACTCTCCATACTCCTTCAATATGGCCAGCAGTTTGCTTGTGTTCAGACTGCATTGCGGACGCACCTGTAACACATCATCCTTTTTTTTTTTTCTTTTCTTTTTTTTAGCTTGCACGTGTAACAAGTATCCAAACATGCCAAACCTATTTCCAGCGTAAAAGTATCATGTAATGTTTCAAAGTATCGAGCCCTTTGAATTTTTTTTGAGTGATCATGAGAAAAAAAAAAAGAAACATTCTTTTTTTTAAAGTTATTAAAAATGCACAATAAGACCTCGAATGAAGTTGTACATGCAGGTAGCACCCCTGAGCATGTAGGTACTTGCCTAGTAAGTTGAACCTTTGCTCCTGACTTACTTGGTATATATGAATGGGAAAATGGCTGAACATGAGGCGAACAGGCAACTGTACAATTGGCTCTAACCAGTTGGCACTCTGCTGTGTAAACGAGACCATGGACTGTAAAGTGTTTACAGTTCAGTCTCCAACCAATGACAGGTGCTATGTTAATACTCTCCATAATAATAGAATTTTATGTTGTCTAAACGTTCAACTGACCCACTTTTGCCCTGGAGAGAAAAGTTGTTATGGCAAGTTTTTTGAAGAAGGTCAGTTTAGTATCATGATCTGATGAATGGAGCTGGCCAAGTTTTTTTTTTTTCTCTCACTTAATATTTTCCAGTGATATATCTCACACAGGGTTCATACATTTCCTGACAAAAAATGCAAGGGCTTCTTAAGGACTTTTCAAGCACTTTTTTTTTCTTAAATCAAGAACTTAATTCAAGGATAAGTTTAAGAACAATAATCAAGAAATACTGACACAAATCAAATTATTCACTGTCTAGGATATTTTTGCATATGCGGCACAAGACCTTGTTTTTGTTTCCGCCTGGGTCTGCCTGCAACCATTCTTTGTACTCTTCTTTTTCCATCCAAACAACAAATACTTCCCCAGCATGTTGGCTTCTTAATTTCAAGACAGTAAATCAGTTTAGGACATGCACAGGTGCCACAAAGGCTGGTAACTCTGGTGTTTTTTTACCTGTTGCAGATGACTTATCAGCCAGATTGTCGGTCAACTCCGACTTGGACTTCTTTTACTTTCATACTTTTTCTTTACAATTTAATTTCAGATTTTTTTTTTTTTTAACAGACCCATTATTTACACAGACTTTATTCATAATCATTGGCAGTGACAAAATTTAAGTGTTTTTTATTGACCTATGAGCAAAAGCCGATTTTTTTAAGGACTTTAAAGGCCTTCAAAAGGGGGCACCAAAAATTACGGACTTTTAAGGACTGTACAAACCCCATCACTACACTTGGAAGCCAGCTACACCTTACTGGTGAAGAACTTGCACTCTCAAGATGACCAACCCAGCATCACTTGCTGTAAAGATAGCAATGAAGTGCATGGAACAACAGTACCTCCTCTCTTCCGCCAATGTCCATCACACGACTGGGAACTTTGGCCACCTCAGGAGTGGCACTGTCGGAGGTCAGGGCAGGAGCATAGAGACTGCGCACCAGGGTGTCTGTGGAGGCAGTCTCCGACATCTTGTTGTGTTCTTCACCACTTTGACCAGAGGGGCAGGAGGCTGTGGAATATGCACAGATACACACATATGTGTTATAAGGCATCAAAATTCAAGATGCTCACACCCACACCAATAAACATGTGATGTATGCATGCACATAAAGACATTGATACATATGTCACAACAGCACAAGAATGGTTAAGAAGATGGCAACCCACGCATTGAGCCATCTTTTGCTTGAGGTGGAAGGGGGAAGCAAAGGAGAGTGGTGGAGGAGGAGGGGGGGGAAGTGGGGGGAGGGGTATCAGAATTGGGGAATGTGGCGGGTTCAAATGCATAAGAATGGGAAATTTTCTACTAAAAGTAGTATTTAATGTTTACCTGTCTAAAGAAATGCTTTATTCCCACTTGACATGGAACATCATCATATCACTGGGAAGAGAGAGAAGAGAGAGAGAGAGGTGGGGGGAGAGAGAGAGACAGAGAGAGAGAGAGAGAGGGAGAGAGAGAGAGAAAAGGGGGGGAGGGAGGGAGAGAGAGAGAGAGAGAGAGAGAGAGAGAGAGAGAGAGAGAGAGAGAGAGAGAGAAACAGAGAGATTAGAGGAAAACAATGGGCAAGAGTAGGGAGCTAACCTCGCCTCCAATCCTAGTTAGCCAGCAAGAGTGATCACCCATGGTGAGTACACTCATCAAAACCTATTCAATCTAAGAGCCAAAACAGAATGACTGCGCCACAAAACAAAAGACCAAACAAATGACTAAACAACACAAACTGTTTTGATTTATTCAATCTTCTGCAGGCAAGACAAGTAACATTTGAGACATGAAAATGAAGGATGCACTGACAGCAACTAATCTCTTTGATCTGGGTGCAAAAAGTTGGTTTGGGGTAAATGTCCAAAACCACAGAAGGGAGCAGGGGAGGGGGAGGGGGGTGTCAAAGGGGAGACAACACAGGAAAAAAAAAACATATCAATCATCATGAAATAAAAAATAATAATAATGATACTAATGGCAGTATAATGATATAATGATAATATACTGACAATAATGATAATACTAATTATAGTAATAATAAACACAATACTAACAGGGAGAAAAGAAAGGAAAGAAATGTGAGAAAAGTTACAACAGCAGGGTTATGGTCAAAAACAACACAAAAAAACAACAACAAAAATAAGAGTGATGATGATGATGATGATGATGATGATGATGATAAGAAGTCCAATAGAACGTTCAGCTTGCCAAGGATATATCTCACAAGCACAGAGATACAAACATACCCACATACATACACAGACAGACTTGCATACAGACTGACTCACAAATGCACCTTATTGATATCAGCACACAGGGCCTGTAAACTGAACACGTGCATGCTGCCATTCTCCATGATGCCCACACTGTAGCGGCCATTGGGGCTGATGGCCACACTGCTGATGCGGTTCTCCACCGTGCCCATGTCAAACAGGAGACGACAGCTGTCGATGTTGATGAAGCGCATGATCCCATCCTGGGACAGCACTCCCAGAATCTGAACACAGGATTCACAATAACGAGTTGTTTCATTTTCTTCTCTTTTTTTTTTAAATTTTCTTTTTTGGTGGCCTCAGTTATCTGATCAATGGAGCGCCTAAAGTGGTGATTTAAAAGAAGAACTTTTTTTTTTTTCAGACCATGAAAATATGTTTTTGTTTGCTTTATAGCTGAACTTCATAGATGTCAATGATGATCCCATAAAGTCCATTTCAGGTAGACTGG
>JADBJO010001753.1:120000-155000 GCA_016801955.1 Conus betulinus
AGCACACTAACCATGTTGGACGGCAAACCTGCTGCTGCTGCACACCTGAAAATCCAAATTTTGCCAGAGTCGGCCCAATAGTGGCCAACCCACACAGTTCTGTGAACTTCATATCATCTACCAACAGGTTGTGCAACATCTGGCACCCTTCTGTCCTTAAGAGTAACGACAACAGCATAACTGTCTATAAAGTCAAATGACTGGAAAATAATTTCAGAAATCCTCCAGCACAGAGTCAAATGACTGGAAAATAATTTCAGAAATCCTCCAGCATAGACTAGGAAATGTTTTCAGAAATCTGCCAGCTGTTCTAGTATTCCCTAACAAGTATAAAACTGGGGGCCGGAATAGCTCAGTGGTAGAGTGCCAGACTCGTAATCTTGGTGATCCTGGGGTTGCTGGTTCGAATCTTCACCAGGTCATTACAGTGCACAGGGATTTTTCCCTCAGAGTTAGCATTAGTTCTGACTCCATTTCCCGTACAGTCCTTCGAATGAGACCATAAACCGAGGTTAAGTGTATGAACACACACATAACATCTTGCTCATGTGTAAAATTCCATCACCAACTTTAGGAAGAGAAGGCCGGTTTGGCCATTGGTATGGATGACATGTTACACATAGCATGCACCCTGCGTGAGAAATGGAAATGGAAAGAATGAAGAAAGTAAGGAAACTGAGTGAACGATATTGAACGATACTGACTGGATGACATGGGAAATGACTGAACGAAGCGCCAGCTGGCACTCTTCAGTTGGCACTACCCAGGTGACAGCCCGTTGTGTAAACGAGTGTGGATTGTAAAGCGGAGTGTAAAGCACTTAGAGCTTGGTCTCTAGCCATGGATAGGCGCTATATAAGTATTCATAACAATGATACATGGTTTCCTCTGGTCAGACACCCTTACCCCTTAGCAATCCCACATCTTCCTTGTTGTTCAGCTTCCTTTTTCGCTGGAAGGTGTCCAGATCCCAAAGATGGGCAGTTTCCAAAGAAGTGGTGAGTGCGTAGCGGCCAGAGCTGTGCACTGATACACTGTGAATGGCCGATTCATGGCCTTTCATCCAGGCAACCATTTCCTTCGTCTCTGAACAAAAATGCACTCTTTTAGTTCACTGTGAAGAGTATGTGCATGATTTAAGAATAATCATGTATTTGCAAAGATTTAACAGCTTTCAATTATTCTAAATCTGAATACACCACAAAACATTCCTGTGTGCATGTTTAAGAATAATCACATACATGCAAAGATTTAACAGCTTTCAATCATTCTAAAATCTGAATGCACAGACAAATTGCAGATCATATTTTATGCCTGTCTATCATTACTGCAAACTGTGCAATAATACTTTTTTTTTTTCATTTGTTTTCTTAAAATGAAAAATATGTTAAACTTTGAAAATTTTTTTTTAATTGGAAATGGGGAGGTGGGAAAACAAATTCTAAATTCAACATGCAAGACCCTCGTTGCATGGAAAACAGAGAGAGCCAGATACAATCTGAACAAAAACTTACAAAAAATACTTTGAACTACTGAATAGTTTATACATGTAATCATGCATACAGTACAATCTGATTGCTATATCACCTCACAAAGTTTTTTTTTCCCCCACAAACCCCTCCCTTCAAAGTGCAAAAGAAAGACACCTTAGTGCATTTATTTTGGTGTCCATGTAAGACTATACAAATACATAACAAACACTACATAATATATTGACCGACTGGAAAGAGAGACAGAGAGTGTTGTGCGCACCCTGGAAAAAAAAAAGTCACTTGTGTCTGAACCCTCTGTGTTCATCCTGACTGTCAGGCCTGCACTTTCAGTCGTCTCACTCACTCTACTATCAGTGTCAGTGTGTGTTGGTGACGAGCCAACACCATGCGAGCCCACAGAGCGCCAGCCAGTCTCGCCCCCTTCTGCATACCACGCATGCAACTGGGTCAGCCATGTTTAGTTCCGACTCGGTTGACCTTTCATTGTCCGATAATGTATCCATGTCACCATCTGGGTGTGCTTGATCCAAATCAGCATCAACTGACAGTTTACTCAACATTTCCAGCACCTGATTTGTAGTAAATGTACAGCAAGACCAAGTGCCTGAAGTGCTTGGTTGTAACATCATAGTGAATGAAAAAATTATCAACAGAAATGGATATAAAAATACTTAACTAAACACCGCTCTGACAAAGCTAATGGCTGTGAGGCATGCGTCAGTGAATACCGGAACTATCACGGTTATCGCTGGTTTTCTATCTTGTCAAGTTCAAGAGTGAAAGTATTGGGAGTTAGGTCACCCAATTTGGTTTCCAAATGGCAATGTCGGCAGTGACACACATCACCAAATGGTGAGGTCGGAGGCCTATGGGTTAAAGAATTTTAAAAAGTTGATTCTAGGGCGAGTATGAGATGTGTGAATATATTTGATCACTTTCAATACAAGCTTTTTTTCCTTTGCGATTTTAAATTCTTAATTTTTTTGCTCATGGTCGGTATCCTTTCCATATTCTATCCTGTTCACACACACTCGAAAGGTAGGATGTGTTTTCGCGCATTTCAAAATTCTAAATCATTTTTCTCATGGTCGGGTATCATTTCCACATTCTATCCTGTTCACACACTCGATAGATAGGATGTGTTTTTCATGAATTCAAAAATCTAAATTATTTTTGCTCATGGTTGACATCATATCCACATTCTATCCTGTTCACACACTTGATAGGTAGGATGTGTTTTTTTTTGCGATTTCAACAGTCTTTATTATTTTGCTCATAGTCGGTATTGTTTCCACATTCTACCCTGTTCATACGCTTGATAGGTAGGATGTGTTTTTTTTGCGATTTCAACATTCTTTATTATTTTGCTCATGGTCGGTATCGTTTCCACATTCTACCCTGTTCACACACTCGATAGGTAGGATGTGTTTTTTCACAATTTTAAAATCCTGAATTGTTTTTCCTCATGATCGGTATCATTTCCAAATTCTACCCTGTTTCACACACTCGATAGGCAAGATATGGATCCTGTGATCGACTATAAAGTATGTATGTATTTATTTTACTAATCTATGTGTCTTGTCTTTCTAGGACCAGCACTCTGTAGTTGGCAGCCCTTTCTAGGCCCTTGATGCCCAGGTTTTGATACCTCGATGACCCCTTCTCTTCCCTTGGTGTGGTGTCCGCCGTCAGAGATATTTTGCTTAAAAAAAAAAAAAAAAAAAAAAAAAAGGAAAAAAAGATGTTTTGACAATTGAGATTTGGCACCTGTGTGCCCATAGTGATTTATGTCTGTGGGGCGGGGTCAGCAACTAGTGACCCAGAAGAAAAAAAAAAAGTACAGTGAAAATAATGTTAATGTAAATTTGTTATGAGATGTTTCAACATAAATTTGTGTTATACTGTGTGTATTGAACAAAGGAAAAAGGAGAGATTAAAATCCCTACGCACCAAGAGTAAGGCGTAAAAGAAAGGAAAAATCATTTTCATTGTTTTTCCATGGTAGAATTTCTAGTTTTTTTAACGGTGCTTATTCTATTGAAAGAAGGGAGTCAGATGTGTTTGCGGATGGGGGTGCTTGACTGAATTTGCATGAGTATGGATGCAGGTCCTGTCATGTGACACAGAGAGACAGACAGACAGACAGAGAGAGAGAGAGAGAGAGAGAGAGAGAGAGAGAGAGAGAGAGAGAGAGAGAGAGAGATTCAATCAAAATAAAAATACATATGAATTAAACTCTGTGATCTGCCACACTGCCATACCTGTATTGAAACACTTCAAGGAGTAATCAGAGAGAGCCACCAGAAATTCTGATGTCCTCCGCAGACTGAAGGCCAAAGCAGTGCATGGATGACCAGTTTTTTGGTTTAGAGAGTATCTGGTTAAAAACAAATACAATTATATCAACATAAATTAAAGATTCATCTGTCACTTGAACTACACAACTATTGAAAATAAAGACTCTAAAATCTAATTATGTATGACTAGAGTTGACAATGTCCAATTCTGTTCTCTCTCTCTCTCTCTCTCACACACACACACACACACACACACACACACACACACACACACACACACACACACACACACACACACACACACCACTACACACCTCACTGCTCAGTCTAGATCATTGACAAAGAAACCTTTTCACAAGGTAAAAATGAAGATAATTTTCATGACTATGCACATTTCTAAATGCGCGTGCACACACACACACACACACACACATATTTTTCTCCTGCAGAGTATGTTGTACAGTGCTCATGAGTTGATTGAAGAGCATGCAAAATGGAAATGACAGCTGCTGGAAATGTACAACCACAGACAGAAGAACCACCACAAACCTTAGATTCGTGTACACACCCCCATGCATGTGTATGTGTATGTAATTGACACATTGACACAAACACACACACACGCATCAATGGACATTCTACATGACACGCTTCAACTTGCATGACTTCATATGTGCATACCCACCACTGCACATGGATTTTGTGGTAAAGCAAGCAAGGGATCCTGAAAGCTTTAAAGTCTACCATCTCGGCTGACGCGCGTTTAGTCATTTTTGTCTACCACTGGATAGATCCACTTTCAGTCAGACCCATTGCAGTTTTGGTCTTTAGGCTATTCCAGAATTTGTTTGTTTTGCTATGTTTCTTGCTCTTCCTTTAAGTCTGGATATGTGGCCACGTCCCTCTCTTGATACTGGGTTCTGCAAGGTGGTCTATAGTATGGTGGGACTACCGGTAATCTTGTTTGTTGGCGTGATTCTTTAGGTGTCTTATCTTATCAGTATTGGACAAGCATTAATCCAGTCATTATCGTTTCCTTGGCTAAAAAATGTGCCTGCCTACTCATGTCCTTCGACACGTCCATGTCCTCAGCGGTATGTCCACTTGAGAATTTCATCATGAGACTCCACAATATTTCATGCCAGTCAGGGCTTCCCAGGTTTCATGGAGTTGTTTGGTACTATGGATTGTTAAATTCCATGCTTGTCTGTGGATGATAACCAGTGGAATGTTTGTGTTACTGCTGCTGCTTCCATTTTCAGGCTGCAAGTTGTTAAATGTATGCACCATTATCTCCCAAATTTTTTTATCATTTTACTTCACTGCGTATCCCCAGCCCAAATTACCCTTTGGTAACCGAACCATCAGCGCATATCATGGTCTTTTTTGCCAAATTTTTCCACCTGTCTCTGAGTTTCTGGTTTTTGGTTCTGCCCCTCAGGCACTCTTGACAGTATCTTCTAAGCTACAACAGCACTTTAATAAAGGTGTTTGAAGTGGTCAGGATACTTTCCCAGTTCTTGGTTTCTTTGCATTCCGATAACTGGCACACAAGCTGAATGCTGTCTTCTGCCTGCCTATCCCCCCCACTGTTTTCTATGTCCTAGAGTGATGGGTTCTGGGGGATTTTCAGCACTGGAGGAACCTGGTGAGTTGTTCTTCAGAGTGGTATCCAATGATTCCTGAGTGAAGTCAGGGAGAAGGAGAAGAAGATTATTATGCTTGAAATAGCAGGTCTCCCCACCCTCATTCATGCACACATATGTATTCCACACACACACACACACACACACACACACACACACACACACACACACACACACACACACACACAGTACTGAAATACAAGAGACCCTGTGTAGCAGACAATTTACTTTCTTTTCTTACAAACATAAAACAGGTATGTCATATAGAAATAGTATATAATATCCAGTCACCTATTCTTGACCAGGTCAAAGGCAAAGATATTTCCATGGTGATCTCCAGCAATGAAGCAATCACCCGACTTATCGAAGGCCGCATGAAGGAATCGCACATTACGTACACTTGTGCCCAGTGAGCTTGATACTCCATGTGTCACGGTTACCAATATCCTGTTATAAGAAAAAATAGAGCAGAAATAAAACCACCAATAATGCAGTGACACACAAACCTAATCATTTCTAAGTTATTTGTTCTTAAATAAAGTGATCAAAATGTTGTACTCTATAAATGTCAATAGAATTGAGTCACACATGACATTACGAAGAACTCAAGTTTTCAATACCAAATGTTAAGAATGCTTACAATTCAGACATCTGGCAAGATTTATACCTTGATTATTACCATACAGACTGATGAAAATGTATCTTAATATCTTTTCTATATAATTCTTAGACTTCTTCTCATCACTATTCTTATTATCATTACTACTACTACTACCACCATAACCATACAATTGTGACTGTTCTCACTCTTCTCCTTCCTTTTTTTCTCTCTGATTACTATCATTATAATTACTACATTTATTATCATCATTATTGTTACTGACATATGTTTATAATACTATTAGTATTATCATTTACTATCGTTGTCATTATTAATTAATGCTATTATTTTTTTTCTTTTTCATTATTTATCATCAGTATCATTATCATTTCAATCTACATAGTCTCCCCTTCAACCTCTGTTCTATTCATAGATTTAGTTGTTCATCCACCAAACTCTGCACCCTGATTGAAGAGATAAATTACTGTCTGCCTGTCCCTTGTTTTCATTGTTTTGAATGTTTTATCCTGCCAAACACCCAGCTAAGCCAAAACGCCTTGTCATTTTTTTCTATAAATTTGTGTTTTGTTTTGTTCAGCCCCAGTAATCTTGTTTTTGCTCTGTTTCAATTTCCACCTGGCATCACCCCACTATAAGACTGAAAATGATAAGTTTATGAATTTATCAATCATTCATAAGATGGCAAAAAATGATTAACACACATCTTACAAACACTTTTGAGAAGAAACCACAGAATTTTGCAAGTTATGATGTGGAAAATTATCAATATCCAGGGTTTTTTTTCCTTTCATTTAAACAAATATCTTCTGTATTATGTTATGTGCTGGAGAGGCTGGACAACAAAGTTGCCTCATCCAGGATGAAGTTCAAGCCAAAGAAATCATGGAGTCTCTCACTGAGGAAAGGAAAAGTGGCCGAATCTGTGGTCTTCAGTGTTGCCAACCAGGCCATTCCAACCAGTCACAGAAGAACCAGTCAACAGTCTTGGAAGATGGTATGATGATACCCTGAAAGACTCACAAAGAGCAAAAGAAACCAAACAGATGATGGAAGAAGGCTTGGAGAGACCATTCACCAGTGTGAGCTCCCTGGCAAATACAAGGTCTGGTGTCTGCAGTTCATGCTGATACCAAAGCTCCTATGGCCTCTGATGATATACGACATCTGCACCAGCATAATGGAGGCAATGGAATCCAAAATCAACAAGTTCACAAGGAAATGGCTTGGTGTCCCACCCTGTCTGATTGACATAGCGCTGCACTGTCGCCAAGCAAAGCTGAAACTACCACTGAAATCCATCCTGGAGGAATACACAGCATGGAAGATCAGACTTCAAAGCATGCTGGAGGACTCAGGAGACAAGGTGGTAGAAGCAATCAAGCCCCAGCTGAAGACAGGAAGAAACCAGAAAGTTCAAGAAGGGATGGATTCTGCAAAAGAAAGTCTCAAGATCAGAGAAATAACAGGACACACACAGACCAACAGACAAGGACTGGGGGTGACCAAAACTGAATGGTAGTCAAAGGCCAAAGGAAAAGCCCAAAGAGACATGATGATTCAGGAGATGAGAAAAGAAGAAGACCAAAAAAGACTCCAAAAGCAGTCCAGCAGAGCCAGCAAGGGCAATGGACAAGGTGGGAGAACGCATTCCAAAGAAGTCTCACTTGGAATATTTGGCACATGGCCCCTCTCAGGATCAGCTTCATTCTCAGATCTGCATATGACCTTCTGCCCTCAAATGCAAACCTGGTGAAGTGGGGAAAACACAGACGATCCTTCATGACCCCTCTGCCATGAAAAATAAACAGTGGAGCATGTCCTAAGCTCATGTAAAGTAGCCCTGGCTCAAGGAAGGTACACATGGAGGCACAACCAAGTGCTCAAAGAGATTGTACAAGTAGTCTGGGCTAGTACTAATACCACAAAAGGGACAATCAGGACTCCTAAAGAACTCACAACATTCTTCAAGGCAGGAGGCAGCGAATCATGGCCAAGAACAACAATGCCACTCGGAACATGCAGACAGAGTCTGCTGGACAGGGCAGATGACTGGGGAGTGCACTGCAAACCTCCCAGAATGGAAGTCACCCAGAGATCATCTGCAAGATTGGCATGAGACCAGACATAGTAGTCCACTCTCAGTCAACCAAGCAGCTGACCATGATCGAGTTCACAGTGCCATATGAGAACAGAATGGAGACAGCTCAAATCTACAAGACTGAAAAGTATGCTGATCTGGCAAAACAGCCTGAGGGGAGAAGGCTATCAGGTCAAAGTCCTCACTGCAGAAATTGGAGCAAAGGGGTTTGTAGGAACGTCTGCATACAGCCTCATGAAACAGCTCTCAGTTGCAGGGAGGGAAAAAACCAGAGCCCTGAAAGCAATGGTAGAAGTGGCAGAGAGGTGTTCAAGCTGGATCTGGGTCAAGGAGGAACAAAAGTGAACTTCATGGGGCTTAACTTTCCTACAAATATCAGGTGTCCCAGTGGCTCAGTGGTTAGTGCGCGAGTCATTAAGTGGAAAATGAGCATGTCCAGAGGGTCATGGGTTCGAATCCAGCCATGGCTCGTCCCAAGATGGGGAAAAAAAAAAAGGGGGCAGCAGAGGGACATCCGGAGTCATGAACCGGGTGTGGCCCAACCCCCCTAGAGTGTCAGGAGATAAGGGCCAAAACACCTGCTTGAGGGGGCTTCTCTTCTGAGGACTCTCTGCTGCCACGCTCTCCACAAGTTTCTTTCTACTTTACAACAAACCTCATGTGGTTTAGGAAAACATTAATAAAATATTATACTGAAATTAAATAGTAAGTTTTTCACACTGCAACATGACGTGGTATCTTTACTGCAACATGACGTGGTATCTTTAAATGACAAATCACTCTCAGCTGCAAAGTTTGGTACACATGTAGGTTTAAATTTTTGATGGATTATTTATGACACATCTTATACGCGACATATTCAGGTTTTGTGCCTGATCATTCAAATAATAAGACCAGATAGGTTCATAAAATGATTGATGAATTACAAAGCAATCTATTATATCAAACATGTACATTTGAAAGATCTTGTGTTTAATGTTATGTTCTTTCAGTAAGTGACTGTGTGAAATATTTGCAATGTGCTGGTGTCCTGTTACAAAGGGATGAATCTGATTGCCACTGCAAACATTATAAATTATACACTCAATGAAAGCTTTAGTCTGACCTTATTTCCATTGTGTCTTTCAACACTGATTTGAGTGACTGGTCGAGACAGTTTCTTCACAACTGCTAAGCCTTAAGTCACAATGACACCGTAAATATATAAATTTCCAGTGATCAGTTTTGGAACTGTAAGAGGCTTTTAAACTTGTCTAGGTTCTTGCACGTTTGATTTGTGCTGGAAGAGAATTGCAGTTAAATAACTCTGGAGAGAGAATTCACCTTATTTCTGCTGTTCCTACTTTGACTCATTTCATATAATTATGCCACCGCAGCGACCAAAACATGAACCTTGCCGGTGGTGTTGTGTGTATTAGCCTTTGGAGAAGTATTCATTTCATGACGGACCAACTGCATTCAGTTTCAGAAACATTTCATCCACCATTTTCAGTCCTATTTCAATATTTAATCAAGATATAGTCTGGATTCAATATTTAAGTCAGTTCTGATATCATGAAGTACACCTAAGTTCGGCATGTAACCCACATACAGCAACTGTCCTTAATTTTTCAAAACAAATCATTACTAACTTCCAGTGCTAGGAACAAATATTGCAGCAGACACTGTAGTCACACATAGTGACATACACACACACAGACACACACACGCAGACACACACATACACACCACCACCACCACGATCACAGCACCAGCTTTAAAAGGTAATATTTCATTTTTTTTTAATATAACAGTAATAAAGCTCTTAGTCTGAGTTTTTTGAAGATGCTATTCACTTCAAATCTACTAAAAGGATGAAAAAAAAAAAAAGGGGGGTGGGTACTTGTTTGAGGGGACGGTTGTTGTTGTCGTGTGTGTGGGTGGGGGGGGGGGGGGGGGGGGGGGAGGGCAACTGCAGGAGGGAGATCCATTTCTTTCTTTCTTTCTTTGTTTTTTTTTTTTTTCTCAGGAGCAGAGAGACAGTTTGTGAACACCTTTAAAAGGTAATAATAAATAAAGCTCTTTATCCATCTTTCGAGGGTGCTACTCACCTCATATCAACTGAGAGGAGAAAAAGAGCAGGGTATTTGTATGACGAGGTGGGGAGGATGTAGTTGTTGTTGTGTGTGTGTGTGGGGTGGTGTGGGTGGGCAGAGAGGGGGAACAACTGTGGAGTGGAGTTCTATTTCTAAGTTTGTTTTTTTTTCTTTAAAATGAAAGGAAGAGTCAGATGAAGAACCTGATAACAACTTTAAAATGTATATAATCTCAGCTGTTAGTCAGTCTTTCAAGTGTGCTACTCACCTCGCATCAATTGAGAAGAGGAGGCCTACAGAAGGGGACTGGGGGGAGGGGGGTTCCTTATTTCAGACCATAGCTTCCCAATGACCTAGGGTTTTTTCCTTGCCACCTGTCTTTTTTCCCCCTTCTTTGGCAACTCCCATAAATTGACAATGTACTCAACCCGATGCTTGGGCTGGCCCTGAGGATGAACACACACACACACACACACACACACACACACACACACACAGAATCAAATATGCATCTCTGATATCCTCAATGAATCCATTTTCATTGCCCCTAGCTCCTTCACTTAGCCAGTCAATATCTGGCAGGTTAAAATCTCCAACTATGCAAATATGGTCAAAATTTTGAATTATTTGTTGTCAAAGAAGTTGTAATTTATTCTTACTATCTTGTCCTATATGGAACACACAGACACGCACGCATGCACGCACGCACGCGCGCGCGCGCGCGCGCGCACACACACACACACACACACACACAGTCACACACACATACACACAAATTACAATTGCTAGTTTTCTTACCCATCGTCGGTAGACGGCGACGGTTTTCTGTGCCAGATTTTCCCACCGGTTGATCGACTGACATCAAGAGTGTTCATCTTGATTTCAATACTGCTTGGAATATCGAAGACTCTGTTTTATGCACACTGGTCACATCATAAAATATTTCTCAATCAAACCTGATATCGCCAAAGGTGTGCGAGTCAGTCTATGCAGAACTCCATCCAGTATACGGTTACTAAAGACGCCAAAACTTTTCAACTTCTCTTAAGACTGTGGCGTTTACCATTGACTGCTTGGAAAATGAATTAAAAGAACAAGAAAAATCTTATAAATGCGTGAACACCATACACACACAAAACACCCCAGCAAGGTTGATTCTTAAGAAATGCAGGATATTCACATTTGGTTCTAAATCAGTGAAAGCTTCTTCGTTCAAAACAAGAACTTGGTTTAGACATGTTCCAACATGGCGCGTTTGTTATAAATCTTCCGCTCAAATAGATCGTATGCGTACATGTGCAAGCAGTTATATTTTGTGATTAAAATTCATAATGGAAACAAAGAAATAAACGCATAAGAGTTCACAATTTAAATTCTCTTTTATATCAAAGTAATAATATTCCACAATTTAAATTACCACAAAGTTTCCTTGGTTTCTATCAAGAGATACAAAGTACCACCGAAACTTTTTGTGGGCTGCATGTAGTATCTATCATAGGATCTTCCTGGACAAAAATAAAAAGCATTGTGAACAGAATGCGACTGCCATTAAAAGGATTACAACAAGGCGCTTCAAACAGGTATTAGCAGTGATCACGACCTTGTCCTGACGAACTTTGAAGTACGACTGAAGATCGAGATATATACGGGAGGTAGTGGACCATTTCTTTGGTCTGTTGTGTCAGAATCTTCAGCTGGTTGAAGGTGGATATTTATGAAAGAAGAACAATAACAACAACAACAACAACAACAAGAGAGTGAAAAACAGCTCCTCAAGTTTAAATTCTGAAAAAAAAAAAAAAAAACCTTAAAGATCATGACATTACATCTGTTGTTGCTGTGTACATGCGTCAGGTACAGCGTATTTTGGCAACCTTAAATCATCAATTTTGGGAATTTCACCGTGTTTGTTGTGTGTGTGCTCCGTGTTTGCGTTGCTGCTAAGTGCTTTGGTGTTGTGAGCAGCATTGTTTCGAGTCATGATCGTGTGCAAAACTGATTCATCATGGGACCAAGACATAACCGACTTGTTCTTTATTTATTATTACTGTTCCCTACCTCATTTAAGATTTCCTTTCATACCAATCAAACCGAGGTTAGCTGTGTACAATTTCGTTCATCTTCCGTTTTATAATATTCAGTAGGGGGAAGCCTGCCCCGCAGTCACACCCACTGACCCCGGCAACTGTACTGTGCACGTTAACTACCCGTGCTGAAAAGGAGTTGTACTCAGTGAAATATGAACATGATGACAGTTTGTGTTGAGTTGTCTAGGGGTGAAATGGCGGGGTCAGAAGAGATCGCGGATGAAACAACTGTTGTGAACAATGCTTATAATACTTTTTAATAATGTTTTATCATCATCATCATTATTATTATTATCATTATTATTATTATTATTTTGCACAGCATATGATACATTAAGCAGTTACTGATGTCATAACGAGGGGAAAGATGTGTCTATCTACAATGAATTTAACATTGATTTGAGTTATGAACTTAACGGAAAAAAAAGCAGAAGGTAGTGTGAATTTGTATCAAAGTGAAAGTAGTGATGTTAGTGTGGAAAGTCATGTTTGCGAGATTCTACATGAGCGAATGGATGACCACAGAATAAGGAATGTAATATGAATGAAAATATATGATCGATATGTTTTAATTCATAACATTTTACCAGTTATTTAGTTTTACACTGGAATGTAAATGGACTCCTTTCATCAAAAACATTTTGCTAAGAATGTACAAATCAAGTAAGGGAAAAGCAAATTGTTTATTGGGAGATTTTCGGCGAACGAAAGATAATACCGACAGTAACGTTTACTGTATAGAAAGAAGAGAATATTAGAATCTCTTCTTATTCTTCTTTCATTAACCTGATGTGTATAAAACTGGGGGGGTTTCCAAAAGGTTGTGACATATACATGTAGGTCTGGCAGTAAGAGGACTTGTGGGGGTGGGGTGGTGGGGGGGGGGGGGGGGGGGGGGAGAGGGGGGGGGGGGGGGGGGGGCGCTGGTTGGTCAGATTTGGAACTTGAAGCACTCCTGAGGTTGAAGAGATAACCCCAGCAGGCAGGCTGTTCCAGTCTCTGACAGTCCTCGGGAAGAAGGAAAACTTCCTGTAGTTGGTTTTGCAGATAGGGAGGAGATATGTCTCCTTGTGAGACTGTCTTGTAGACCGTGCTAGGGTGTTTGGTGTGGGGCCTGATGGGGTGTTGATGCTGACCTCTTCTCGATGGTATTTAAAGAAGGTGGCCAGCCTTGTTGATCTTCTTCTGTCTGTCTGAGTCGAAAAGAAAAAGAGCATAATGATTTATCACTGGATGAATGAATTAAATGAGCTCATAAATAATCAAAAGGAACTATGGGAAAACATGCTTGGAATTTCTGTTAAAAGAGAACGAGCGAATAATTGTACAGATGACTAGTTTGAACACTTTAAAATCTGCTCGAAAGAGATACGGTAACAGAAGAAAATAATGGAGTTGCCAGTAGAATCGACGACGAACAAGAGGAAAATGCTTATATGAATCGCCCTACATCTTGGGAAGAAGTAGGCCTATTGTTTGCCGTAAGAAAGTTAAAGATTGGCAAATTACCGGGCCCGACGAGATTATCGGGGGAATGGTTTAAAAAAAAAAATAGGAGAGTCAGCAGCCGATTTTTTTTTTTGGTCAAGTTATGTAATACATTATTTGACAAAGGTGTGTGTCCCAGATAACTGGACAAAATCCATTGGAATCCCTTTGTTTGAAAAAGGAAATCCAAACGATCCAAACAGCTATAGAGGCATATCTTTGTGTGATACAAACAGCAAGATTTATAGCACAAGAGTAAACAACCGTCCACTGGAATTGATAGAAGAGCAAAACCTTACAGGTGACCATCAAAGAGGATTAAAAAAAAACGGGTTATTCCACTATCCATGATATGTTCGTGCTTGTAGCCTTAATACAAAAACAGTTTTGTAGGAATCGTAAACTTTATGTAGCTTTCATTGATTTTGAGAAACGTTTGATTCTATAAAAAGAATTTTACTGTATTCTAATCTTAAAAAAAAAAAATGAAATAAAAGGTAAGTTTTTTCTGTGTATTAATAGCATGTACGTAAATGTCAAAAGTAGAATCCGATCTGGAGATAAGTTAACAGCTGTAAGCTTACATGGGAGGTGAAACAAGGCGATGTTACTAGTCCGGTAATGTTTTCGCTATTGAACTGGCATTAGAAGTAATCAGGTGTGGGAGACATGCTGCAAGATTCACATATGATTTTTCAAAAATAATTATTCCTTTTGTTATTGGCTGATAATGTAGCTTCATTGTCTGGAACCGTTTGTTTTGTTTTGTTTGTTTGTTTGTTTTTTAATGGGAAGAAGCTCTCGTTCAATGTGAAATTATCAAATGCGTGTACACCGGTGACTACAAATAAAAGTGTTTCCAAGAATTTCTGAGTTCTCTGAACTGCACACGTTCTACACCATTAACAATACAAACTGCACACACGTGCAACGCCATTAACAATAAACAAACCACACACCGTTCTACATCATTAACAATAACAAACTGTACACCGTTCTACACCATTAACAATAACAAACTGCACACACGTTCTACACCATTAACAATAACAAACTGCACACCGTGCTACACCATTAACAATAACAAACCGCACACCGTTCTACTCCATTAACAATAACAAACCGCACATCGTGCTACACCATTAATAATAACAAATTGCACACCGTGCAACGCCATTAACAATAACAATCGTTTCTGTTGGCCTGCCTTCTACAGGAATGAGAGGTGTGGAGACAGGTCGGGTAAGAGCAGAGAGTAGGTAGTGTGGGCATGTCGTATTCTACAGAATCATTGTTATTTAGGTTTTGTCTCAACTGGTCAAAATCTCTTTCGCCGGGTTTGTGTGTGTGTGTGTGTGTGTGTGTGTGTGTGTGTGTGTGTGTGTGTGTGTGTGTGTGTGTGTGTGTGTGTGTGTGTGTGTGTGTGTGCGAGCGTGCATGCGCGCGCGCGTGTGTGTTATTATTAAGACTCAGACTCAAACTTTAGTTGTCACAGAACGCTTAAGGATCTATGAACACAACATGATTATGACCGTTATGATTATTGCGCAGTGATTACACATTTAGACAGATCAGGTTTTATGCTTGAATCATAATTATGTGATGACCACATAGTGTACCGGCTATTGTGTTTTCTTATCTACGCAGTCAAACACGCATGTTTGCAATGGGGGTAGATGTTTATAGCCATGCCAGACCATTTCAGACATTGTGTGTGTGTGTGTGTGTGTGTGTGTGTGTGTGTGTGTGTGTGTGTGTGTGTGTGTGTGTGTGTGTGTGTGTGTGTGTGTGGAGCCGTTGGAGAATCCAAATGAATGAATCGTGTTGGCATTAGTAGGAAGTAACTCTAAGAAGCGTTTGACAGCAGAAGGTCTTCATAGAGAACCCCCCTTCCCCCTCAGACAAGTGTTTTGGCGCTGAACTCCTTACACTCTATGGGGGCCGGCCACATCCAGGTCATGACTCCCAGATACCTTCTTGGGCCAACATCCAGGTCAGGACTCCCAGATGCCTTCTACGGCCAACTGTGTGTTTTCACATGGCGCTGCCGGGATTCGAACCCACAGTTTTTTGGATGGTTGGGCGTCTCAAGGCGTGCCTTCTTATTTATTTTTTTAATTTTTAGCCCCACTGCTAACGGGACAGCTGTTCTAAGATGGGAAATTTAAGCCTTTTGAAGTTGACTTTTGTGTCCCCTTGGCTATTTTTGGCTGCCTCTGCCATTGCCTTTATGGTTCTGGTCCTCCCGGGCTGTATCATGAGATCATAGGCTGATGAACAACATACAATCTCCTTTCTTGTACTTCTATGGCAAGGAGCCGAGCCTGGAAGCCTGATTTCCTCAAGCTGCTCGCTAGACTAGCATACATCTCAATCTTGAAGAGGTGCGCTTGCTCCATTCTGCTTTCGTATGGCTGGTTCTCCCATTCGGGAAAGTTTATTATCCAGTAAACCGTGCTTCCATGCTCTTGATATCACAGCTGCGTCAGACCATGATTTGTAGCCTCCTGCCGTGTAGAACTTTGCTTCTGGGGCCTCTGATGACGTAGAGCTTCCTGTAATAGTGCTAATCGCATATGCGATTTCCTTGAGCACTGGTTCTCCATGTGTACCTTCCCGGGGTTAGCGCCGCTTTGCATGAACTCAGGGCAAGTTCCACTGTTTGTCGTGGCAGAGTGGACACATGGGGTCATCTGATTTTCCCCATTTGACCAGGTTTGAATTCAAGGGCACGAGAGCATGTGAGGATGAAGCTGACTCTATGACGTTTCCAGGTCATTCCAGGTGAGACTTCTTTGGAGTGCGCGTTCCCAAGTCCCACGTCCTTGTTGGCCTTGCTGGACTTCTTCTGCATTCTCATGACGTCCTCTTCTTTCTTCACCTCCTCTGTTACCATGTCTCTCTTTGCTTTCCCTTTTGCTTTAGACCACTATTTCATTGCTGTTGATCCAAGCACCTGTCTTTTGGTCTGTGTATGGCCTGATATTTTCCTGATCTTGAGGTTTTCTTTTGCCACGACCTACTTCATCCACACCTGTCCATTTTCTGCCAATCTTTAGCTTTGGCCGGACTGATCTTTATAATCCTCGAGCAGTAACCTTGCTTTACCGACTTTGTATTTGTCGAAGATGGATTTTAGAGGAAGCTTCAGCTTTGCTTAGCAGTAGTAGAGTGCGACATCAGTGAGATACCTAGTCATTTCCTAGTATATTTGTTGATTTTGGTCTCCAGTGATTCCACAGTGCTAGTGCTGAAATAGTTTATCAGTAGAGGCTACAGGAGCTTCAGGATCAGCATCAACTGCAAACACTGGACCTTGTACTTACCCAGTAACCTACACTGTTCTATTGTCTTCAGGCTTTCTTCTGCTATTTGCTTGCTTTCCTCTCCCCTCTTTGTGCCTTTAAGGAGTCATTACACAACACCTCCCAAGACTCTTGACTGGTTCCACCTACAGATACAGCTGGAATGGATTGGTTGGCCAAAGTGAACTTGACTGTTTTTGTCATTTTTTTTCCTTTTCCACAGGGAGAGGCTTCGTGATATCTTTGGCTTGAAATTCATCCTGGATGAAGCAACTAATTTGTCCAACTGCTTCAGTCTTTTGCGTGATTCGTCTTCCTTGGTGGGAAACACTGCTGTATCATCCATGAAGGCCTTAAGAGGGGGCATTTGGCATCCATGGCAGTTTTCAAGACTTCAGTTGCCAACACAGTATTGGAGAAATTTCACGGACACTGCTATACCAATTTCCAAACTGATCCAGTCTGTTGTGTATTTCTTTTTTGTGAGAGAACCTATGGAAGTACTTCCTTGGGATTTGATGCATCTCGAGGGCCAGTTGAATCATTTTGTGTGGAACTAATCCATTTGCATTTGCCAGATCCACCCAAACCATGCCGAGGTCCCGTTTCTCTGTCTAGCTCTCTGGACTGCTTCTCAAACCACAGTGGCATGTTTAAACACAGCCAGAGACGCCTGGGGTGCGTGGATCCTTTCTTGACTGAGAAATCCAAGTACTCGTTTTCTTTAGCGTAGCCTATTTAGTCAATCTAGCTGTCATGATTCCCCTTTCGACGTTCAGAGTGATTTCAGTCACAACTGGTTGAAGTCAATCAAGTTTTGCTCTTTGAGAATGCACACTTCATCAGCTATCATCCATTGGTCGCTGATCTTCAAGTTCCTCCATTCTGATCTTATCAATTTATGGAGCCACTCAGTGACGTTGGAAGAGTTCTTATACAGCATATTTACATGGTATTCCATTTGGCCTAGGCGAAGATTTGGCACTTTCTTTATCTCATCCAGTGTTTGGTGGTTTGTCACTGAAGTTTTTTTTTTTTTTTTTTTTTTTTTCACTGCAGGGTGCATCAAACCTTAGACTTCAAGTGGTTCTTCGCTCTGAGGGTAGGAATATGCTTTCCCGAGACACTGCTCAAGAGTTTGTTTTGTTTGTTGTTTTTTTTTTTTTGCCACTGTGAGTGTCCCAGATTGTGGCTGCTTGCTTGAATAGTTTCCTTGCACAAACTGGAAGGGGTGTATGAAAAAGCAATGTTGGGGTTTCTTCTTTTTGCTCCTTCTCCTTCTTGCTGTTGTGCCTTGCTACGGCACTGTGTTGCGTTTTCAGGTCTGCCCAGAGCTCCTCCAATCTCTTCAAGTCAGATTCTAAGGCAGCGTTCATCTGTTTTTTTTTTTTTTCTTTTTTTTTTCCTTTTTTTTTTTTTGAGATTCTTCTTTTTCTTTCGGATATAATAATAATAATAATAATGAATATTTCTATAGCGCAAATCCTAGACTAGCTCTAAGCGCTTTACAAGGACTAACGAAAACACGCACGCGCGCACGCACACACACACGCGCGCACGCACGCACACACACGCACACACACACACACACACACACACACACACACACACACACACAATTTGTCGCTGTCTTCTAAATTTTGAGGAGGTGTCTATTTTTAGCTGTTTCCTTGCACACACCTAGCTATTTACAGGTTCCGAATACAATGTCTCCATATGTACTACATTTTGCTCCAGTGTGCTCTCTCCTATCAGCGCATCCAGTCTTTGGACTATTTTTTTCATCTACTTTCTCTCATTCCACGTTTGCACTTGCGGGGGCAAGTTCATTTTCTAGCGTCTGGCATCGAGAGGCTGTAAAACGTTCCCAGTCTGAATAATTAGCGTGGATATATTTGGCACTGTGATTTGGATACTGACCTTTGTTTTCTGATGTCTCATCTGCTGGTGCAACACTGTCTTCATACAGAATTTTTCCATTCTGTGAAACTTCATGCCACGCTCAGTAAGAATTCCACAGTAAGAATTCCACTTGTTCATTACAGTAAAGTCCACTTGTTCATTACAGTAAGAATTCCACTTGTTCATTACAGTAAGAAGTCCACTTTGTTCATCACAGTAAGAAGTCCACTTGTTCATCACAGTAAGAAGTTCACTTGTTCATCACAGTAAGAAGTCCACTTGTTCATTACAGTAAGAAGTTCACTTGTTCATCACAGTAAGAAGTCCGCTTGTTCATCACAGTAAGAAGTCCACTTGTTCATCACAGTAAGAAGTCCGCTTGTTCATCACAGTAAGAAGTCCGCTTGTTCATCACAGTAAGAAGTCCGCTAGAAGTCCGCTTGTTCATCACAGTAAGAAGTCCGCTTGTTCATCACAGTAAGAAGTCCGCTTGTTCATCACAGTAAGAAGTCCGCTAGAAGTCCGCTTGTTCATCATCACAGTAAGAAGTCCGCTTGTTCATCACAGTAAGAAGTCCGCTTGTTCATCACAGTAAGAAGTCCACTTGTTCATCACAGTAAGAAGTCCACTCGTTCATCACAGTAAGAATTCCACTTGTTCATTCATCATCACTGGTCATGCCTCCCACATGCCCTTCCACTGCCAACTTTTTTTTTTTCTTCTGGCGCTGCCGGGATTCGAAGCTACACATTTAGATAGGTGAATGTCGGTTTAGACGGATGTCTCACCCCAGTCTAAGTTGAATTAGTCGGGCAATTATGGCAAACTGCACTAGTGTGAAAAAAAAACACTATCTGAAAAACCGATGCTGACTCGTTTGGATTTCCGAACCCGAACCAGCTGTGATGATTATGAAGACTGGAGATTTGAGTGAGTGGGGTGGGATTTTTTTCCCCCAAGGATTTTCATGATCAATTTCATATAATGTTTCGTGTTGTTGCACATTTTGTTTTGTCGATTTTTCGGTACGCGTGGTTTTTAATGCATATGACTGGTTTAAAAGATTGTACATTGACTTAAATCATAAGCGTGAAAACAATTTTTTTTAGAGATCATTCAATTCCATCGCTCAAGGATTCGCGCATACCACAGTTAGTACTTTGGCTTCCTTTGGATTTGTGGATCGCGCACGTAGTGTGCAACTTCCGGTCTGCACGGTAACTCCCCGGGAGAGTTGGAAAGCGAAAGGGTCTTCTTGGTGAAACCAGTGTTTCGGAAAAAATAACAGATTACTTGTTTCCAAAATGGCATTACCACCCGAGAAAGTGACCGAACTTAAGCAAATCATCCATTCACAGCTGGCTCAGGTAGGCGTTGTTTTGACGAAACTAGCAAGTGCATAAAGCCTGAGCTGAGTGAAACACTTTATTTTGTCTGAATCGTGATCTGACATGTTCAGCGGTCTGTAGACATACAGTAGAATTTGTATGATTACGCTGAATCGTCGGTTCTGGTGATTATAACATATTGTTATGTAGGCATATGCATCTTTTGGTAAATTAGGTTACTGCCCATTTTCTCCCCCACGTCTTGATTAACCGATCTACTACATCTTCTAACGCATGAACTCGCTGACTACCGTATGAAGTGTTTTCCCTACACTCAAGAGAAGTTCGTTTATATACTCGGCACTTCTGCACACACACACACACACACTCTCTACCTTACCTGGTCAGTCCAGACTCAGGCTCGGGGGATTCGTCAGGATTCTTTCCCAAGCCCTTCACTGGCATGAGCTACCAAGTAAGGTCTAGTCTAGTCACTGTCTTCTAGGCCAGTCTGCGACACACTCTGTCCAAGCAGTTCACTTGCGTCAGAGGGTCAGCAGCTGATGCACTGTCTTTCAGTCAGTGTCCACCTCGGGGCCCAGCAGTGGTACTGTACTGTCAAAGCTGTCCTAGCCGTTGTAACGTCTACGGCTGTACTGTCGCAGTGCTAGGGCAAAACTGTCTCCTACAGCCTGGAGGCCCTAACACTGGCCTGTCACTAGTGTTACTGTCACTGTAGTACGACACTGTAGTACACTCAAGGCCGAGTGTTGATCTCCCTAGCTAAATACAAGTTAGCTAGTCTGCTCTCTCCTCAAGGCTGAGTGTTAGCTAACTATAAGTTAACACGACCGCACCTTTCAAGCTCCCGTGTCGTACTGTTGGAGTTTGTCTGCTTGTTTACCTGAGTGTCATTGAACACTTCTCACGCGAGGTGCACTTCCGTTGAGCTCGCCTATGTGTGCAGAAACCCGTGCGTCACTAAACGTAGTCCTGATTCAGAAAATGTCAAAAGTAGTCGTAGTCATCTTTTGATGTTGGATGCAAACGGACAGGAGAAAGGAGGAGAGGGAAAGGAAGTATAAGACATAGGGAGAGAGAAAGTTCAAGAAATACTTTAGGTGGAGGAAGGGGGGTGGAGAAGTTGAGAGAGAGAGAGGAGGGGGGGGGGGGGGAACCATCAATAGTATTACAGTGGGTTTGACCAAAATTTAGGTGTTGTGTAGTTATGCTTCATTTTACCTATCCTGTCCATAACCGCTTTCAATCTCATGGACTTTGTACAATTTCTTCTTCCACTTCTCACAGTGACTCTCCCTGCCTGTACCTGTCTCTGTCTAGGTCTGCCTGTGTCTCTCACATCTCTAGAAATATTTGATTTTTATTACCCCCTGTTCTTTCTTACACGTTTCTTTGTGCCATTACTTGGTGTCTTTTTCATCGTCTTGTTATCATCTCTCTTAACACTGTGAGTAGTCATTTGCGCGTGTGTGTGTGTGTGTGTGTGTGTGTGTGTGTGTGTGTGTGTGTGTCCCATTAGTAATGTCAGCCTTATTTAACAAGCTTGACATTTTTTTTCACCCCAGAGGCAGCACCGCCATACCTACCAACACCCCTACATCATCAGTATAGGGCAGGGGGAGGAGGTTTTTAGTAATCGATTGACGTAGCAAAATGTGGAGAGACTCAGAGAGTGTAGGAAAGGGAAAAGATGATAGCTGCAACCTATGTCTGAGGGTAAACAGTGGGTCCAATAGTGCACTGTCATGAGCGCTACATATTTGGCTTTGGAGCTACAGAGGTGGATTGTATATACTACTTTTGGACGTTGATGCCATGTGTGGACGGTTTCCAGTTTTTATAAGATAAGATTCCGCATAAGGTGACTATGACTATATAGCATATAAATATATGTGATCTTGCTGACTATATAATTACTGAAATTGAGGTACATTGTTGCGAGGGGAACCTTGAGATCTGGGTGCAATGTGTTGAATAGCTTTTGCCTATATTAAATTTCTTCTTTATGGCATATATAGCTCTTGATTGTGATCCATGGCTTTGAATTCCATTGGTCTATTTCAAAGATCTTGACAGCCTTTCACTAGTTTCAGTCATCACATGGTTGAAATAGTTTGTAAGGGCTGAAAAGTTTTTTTTCCATCACCTGTGGTGGGGCAGATCAGTTGTTTTACTTACAGGCTGATCAGTTCTGGTCCAGAGTTGTTTGCTGTCAGCTCAGTTGGAAAGAGTGGAACTGTACAGTTATGTTTCATCCACTTAATGGATAGGTCTCTGAGAGTGTTGCTCAAATTTCCAGACCAACCCTGCAGGTGTCTGTATCTCCCAGGCCTGGTTTGACACATATGAAAGTAAGCATAGAGTGCAACTTCTTTCCCAGTCATAAACTAGAAATGGAACTCCATAGCAGCTAGTATCATCTTCATCATCTGCAGCAATATAGTTCAGCATAACAGGAAAAGTCTCAAACTAAGTGACATTTTCAAGCCTTGCTTAGTGACCTCACTTTTAATTTTCTGTCCATGGCTATGTTTTTAGTAAGTTCAGGCCGAGGTTGCCAGTATTGACACGTTTATGGAGACTGCTGTTGACAGATGTGAAGGTGCCCTATGGAGGGAGACACTTCTTCATGCTGACACTGCTACTAAGTAGTTATTACACAGGCTTAGTACATGGTGGTGTCTTGCATATAAATTGGGATCTGAGCAGGCCACCACTGAATGCCTCTGGAGTGACTTGACAGTAGTGGAGTGTGGCTTCTGGTGAGTTGCCTCAAGGTGATTTGACATTGACTCTTCCAATGAATTTCTTTGATGCGACAGGCTGGGGTGTGGTTGTGGATGGAGAGTCAGAATGAGCAGCATAAGGTAACACCACTGGAGTGACACAGAAAATGAAAGAACAACAATGAAAAAGTGGTCAGGTAGTAGAACTCATCTGTTACTGGTAGACGCATTACTCACTACTACCTGCTGTATGTGGGGAGAGGGAGTGGGGATTAGGCTGAACAAGAAAATCATACCTGACATGGGACAAGCCCTGCCAGGTTCAACTTGCCCAAGAAACATCACAGCATTAAACCATGATGTGCCATCACTAGGGCAGACAAAAGCAGTGTGCTCTCAGGAGGAGGAAACCGCTGTATCATTCACTATGCTGAACATTCACACAGGCTGGAAAATTGACAAAATGCATTCATGAAATGAAGCTGGAAAATTGAACGAATGCGTTCATGAAATGAACAGTCACACTTGGTACGTGTTTTGCCTCTAATTCTAAAGGAAGAGGAAAGAAAATGGAGCAGTGCAGACATGTCCTGTAGTCGAATAGTGGAGAAGAAAGCAAACATGTGACATGATGTAGATGGAGTGGAGGCTTTAGGTAAAACAGGAACATCAGAAATGCTGCACAGGGATGCTGTCCCAGTTTTCAGTACTACGACCATCTGCTTGCAAGCTCTGAAGAAAATGCTCGGCCATTCTGTTGTGCAAATAAGTTACATTTGTCAAATATCTTTAATTCAAGGTGTTTGGTATCAACTAAGACACAAACTCTTAAGTATCAGCCAAGTCTAGAACTAGTAGAAGGATATTGTCCAGGCCGGTATGTTTAGATCTAACAGACAAATTATGTCAGTGATTCCTGAAATTTGTGACCCCCCCCCCCCCCTTCAGTTGACAGAGAATCAGAACTGTGATGATTCTTAGAACATGTTGAGCGAATTTTTTTTTGATGTTTGCTTACATTTACATGCCGAGCATTCATGCATCTGTATCATAGTGTATGTCTCATGTCTGCAATTTTCATGTGACTTTGTAGACTGTGATTTATCGTTTTATTGTAAGCATTTTGAAATGTGCGTTATTGTTGAAAAAAAAGAATTATTCCTGATTATTTCTGTAACTAGTGTTATACACTTCTTAGTATTTCACATGAAAATCAATGTGTTCAGATGGATGTAGATGCTCACATCCGATCTGTGATGGAGGAAATGACCAAGGATGCAGACGAAATGGAGGTGTCTGAATCGGACATGATTGAAAAGCTGCGCAGCCGAGGAGTTGTGGATGAAATTATGAACCACTTGCACTTCAGTGGATCAACAGAGGCTGCCAAACCTGCCACTCGAGCCCTCGACCTTGATGATCAAGTGACACATGGTGCTGTTAAAAAAGGTAAAAGTTGCTCTGATGAAATCTTTGATCAGAACTCTCATTCAGTACATTTGTGTGTCATAAATGTAGTGGAATTGCCAAATATGTTTCGAAATTTCAAAATGAGTGTAGTTACCACAGAACAAGATGTTAGCTAACTGTACCTACAATGATGCTTTACATCAGTGTCACGTACATCGATTTTGACAGACTGATGCAAGGACTAAAAACTTTACCAAATACAGGATCATTCCATTTGAAATCTGCCCTTCACAGTAGATAACATATACAACACATTTGTCTTATTTTTTTTTTTTTTTTTTTTTGCTTGCGTCATCAAAAATGAACAAAGTTTTTAAAGGGAATTCACTCGTAAAGATGGGAATTCAGCATATTCACAGTTCCATGAAATGAAGAGAAGTTTGTCATTAAACATTGACCATGCCACCAGATTTCCGTCTCCCAGGGCATCAAGTGTAAAGAAAAAGAAAAAACATGATGAGGAGTCTGTGAAAACAGTTTGGCTGAAGAAGAAAAATGCTTTACTTTTATGAGAACATAACGTTTTTTTTTCACTTTATAAGTTTACCAGTCTGTATTCAGACTCATGTATATAGTACGCTGCATATTTTGTTCTTTTCAGCCAATATAGACCCATCCCGCAGGTACCTGTACCTGCAGATCCGCGGGGGCAAGGCCTTCATGGACAGCCTGATGGGGGAGGAAGGCCAGGCCCAGTCATCGTCTACCTTCATTCTTCATATTCATTTTAGAGGCCAGCGGTTCAAATCGCGACCAGTGGTTTGTGCTTGTGAGCCGTCCTTCGATGAGGGCTTTCTGTTAGAACTGCACAAGGAGGGGCAGGTAAAGACTGTTCTAAGCTCCGTGCGTGTTGTGTGTGTGTGTGTGTGTGTGTGTGTGTGTGTGTGTGTGTGTGTGAGGTATCTCCACCCCGCACCCCACACCTCCAGCTCCAAACTTTTTTTTTTGCTTTTTTTTGTACTAAAATAAGTATTTGCTTCGTTTACCAGGACTGTTTGCTGCCCACAGCCCATCTCAGACACAGTCATATTAGAAAAAAACAAGTTAGCGGTATTCCAGGCCCCTTCTCCTCTTTGCCTCTTCTCTCCAAACTGCATTCTAAGAAAGGCCATTCAAAAGATTGCAAATAAATATTCAGATATATGTGGCAGTGACAGGTCTACATGAAGGTGAAGTACAACACAGGAATTATGGAAGGCTGCAAAGTGTTTCCCTGAGAAATCCAAATTTCAATGGAAACTTCCTAATTTATTGTCAGCGTTAGTCATGGCAGTAACATATCACTGTCCGTGTTAGTCATGGCAGTAAAATATCACTGTCACTGTCAGCATTAGTCATGGCAGTAACAGTCATGGCAGTAACACATCACACTGTCAGCATTATCATGGCAGTAACATATCACTGTCAGCATTAATCATGGCAGTAACACATCACTGTCAGTGTTAGTCATGGCAGTAACATATCACTGTCAGTAACAGTCATGGTAGTAACATATCACTGTCAGCATTAGTCATGGCAGTAACATATCACTGTCAGTGTTAGTCATGGCAGTAACATATCACTGTCAGTGTTAGTCATGGCAGTAACATATCACTGTCAGCGTTAGTCATGGACAGTAACATATCACTGTCAGTGTTAGTCATGGCAGTAACATATCACTGTCATGTGTGTTAGTCATGTCAGTAATAGTCATGTCAGTAACATATCACTGTCAGTGTTAGTCATGACAGTAACACATCACTGTCTGTGTTAGTCATGGCAGTAACATATAACTGTCATTGTTAGTCATGTCAGTAATAGTCATGTCAGTAACATATCAGTAACATGTCACTGTCAGTGTTAGTCATGGCAGTAACATATCACTGTCAGCATTAGTCATGGCAGTAACATATCACTGTCAGTCATTAGTCATGGCAGTAAAATATCACTGTCAGTGCTAGTCATGGCAGTAACATATCACTGTCAGTGCTAGTCATGGCAGTAACATATCACTGTCAGTGTTAGTCATGGCAGTAACATATCACTGTCAGTGCTGTCATGGCAGTAACATATCAGTCAGTGTAGTCATGGCAGTAACATATCACTGTCAGTGCTAGTCATGGCAGTAACAGTAACATATCACTGTCAGTGTTAGTCATGGCAGTAACATATCACTGTCAGTGTTAGTCATGGCAGTAACATATCACTGTCAGTGCTAACAGTCATGGCAGTAACATATCACTGTCAGTGTTAGTCATGGCAGTAACATATCACTGTCACTGTGTGTTAGCCAACATATCACAGTAGTCAAGTAACATATCACTGTCCGTGTTAGCCATGGCAGTAACATATCACTGTCCGTGTCAGTCATGGCAGTAACACAATGGCAGTAACACATCACTGTCAGTGTTAGTGGCATGGCAGTAACATATCACTGTCAGTGTTAGCCATGGCAGTAATATACATCACTGTTCGTGACAGTCATAGCAGTAACACAATGGCAGTAACACATCACTGTCAGTGTTAGTCATGGCAATAACATATCACTGTCACTGTTAGTCATGGCAGTAACATATCACTGTCAGTGTTAGTCAATGCAGTAACATATCACTGTCAGTGTTTGCAATGGCAATAACATATCACTGTCCGTATTAGTCATGGCAGTAACATATCACTGTCCATGTTAGTCATGGCAGTAACATATCACTGTCCATGTTAGCCATGGCAGTAACATACCACTGTCCATGTTAGTATGGCAGTAACATAGCACTTTCCGTGTTAGCATGGGCAGTAACATATCACTGTCACGTGTGTTAGCAATGGCAGTAACATATCACTGTCAATGCTTGCAATGGCAGTAACATATCACTGTCCGTGTTAGTCATGGCAGTAACATATCACTGTCCATGTGTAGTCAATGGCAGTAACATATCACTTTCCGTGTTAGCAATGGCAGTAACATATCACTGTCAATGTTAGCAATGGCAGTAACATATCACTGTCAGTGTTTGCAATGGCAGTAACATATCACTGTCAATGTTTGCAATGGCAATAACATCACTGTCAGTGTTAGTCATGGCAGTTAAGTCATGGCAGTAGTAACATCTAACTGTCACTGTTAGTCATGTCAGTAACATATCACTGTCAGTGTTTTGCAATGGCAATGAAACATATCAGAGAGCCACAATTTTTATGTGATCAAATAGTTTGTTAAATGAAAGAAAAAAAAACAACCTAACAGATCTGAATGAGTTGGAGTATCTTTGAAATAAATTTGTTATTAATGTAATTTATTTATTTTTTTAAATAATCACATTTATCATGAATTGATGATTTAAGATGTGGCAGGTCTGATGTGACTGCCTTCAGTCTGTGAGGCTGTGAACAACATGATGATTAGGGAACTGAAACAAGAAGAGTCATGACTTGAGGTTTCATTCAATTTCATTCGCTGTGTGCTGGGTTGTGTAAAATAAAATGACAGATCTGTATTCTTTAATTTTAAGACGAATTACAAATAGGCAGCAAGCCCCCCCCCCCCCCCAAAAAAAAAAAAAAAAAAAGGAAAAAAGCCCACAAGCAAGTATTTCAGTGTGGAAAAAAAAAATTGCTGCTACAGGTCTTTGGTGTAAGGGACTAATTTTAACTGGCAAAGACTGTGCTGTGCTGCGCAGGAGAAGCGGCGAAGATGGCAGATGTGCCCACTCTGCTGTCACTCTGCGACAGGTCCACATCGTCCTGGTCAAGTCCAGCCCAGTAGGAGACCTGACCCTGGTGTCGTCCACCCACTTTGAATGGCGCCCCTTGCTCACGTCCAAGAATGGCCACCTGAACGTCTCCATTGAGCTGAAAGGGACAGGTGAGTCTGGGTAGGACTGAAATAAAAAAACTGTAATGAAGCGGAATCACGTCAGTGTCAGCCTCTCTTGTTTGTTCTATTTCTTTCTGTAGAGTTGGCCTTTCTCATGACATTATGCAGATAATATGGTTAACTGGTGGATATGATTGTGGAAAGATATGTATATGTATATAATATATATGTAACTGTGTAGTTGTCAGTGATTGTGAAAAGGTATATGCAAGTATGTGTGTCTTTGTGTGTCTTATGATCTGTCTGTCTATCAGTCAAGTTGGGTGTTCTACAAGGGAGCATACTGTCTCCTGCCCTCTTTAGCATTAAAATCAACAACATTGTTAAGTCAGTTCAACAGGGCTCTGACTGCTCATTGTTTGTGGATGACTTTGCCATCTGTGCAACTGAAAGCTTGTACCCAGTGTCCAGTACAGGCTCCAGCTTTGTGTGGATGAAATTCATCAGTGGGCAGAAGAAAACGGCTTCTTCACCTTTTCTGCTACTAAGACTCAGTGCATTCACTTCCATAATTTTCGTTTTTTTTTTTTTTTTTTTTTTGCAGATCCTGGAATTCAAATTGGGAACTCTCCCATTCCAGCTGTCAAAGAAGCCAAATTTCAAGGAGTTATTTTTGACCAGAAACTCAACGTTCTCAGCCACATAAAAACCTCAAAACTTCTTGCCAGAAAGCTCTGAACATTTTGCGGGTCGTAGCACACTGACAGGGGCGCTAATAAGAAAACTTTGCTGCACCTCTGCAGAGCCTTGGTCTGTTCTAAACTGGACTATGGTTGTGCTGTGTACGGTTCTGCAAGACCATCTTACCTAAAACTCGTGGACCCTATACACCCTCAAGGGCTTCTCTCTGTCTTGGAGCATACTGCACTACCCCTGTGTACAGCCTGGACACAGAGGCAAGTGAACCCTCACTGTCCAACTGCAGGCTGAAACTGCCCTTGAACTACTATCTAAGACTGCTCTCTGAACTGGAAAGCCCTGCCTATGACTATGTCTTTGACCCTCAGTTTCAAAGTAAATTCGAAAAAAAAATCCGAACAGTATTCTGCCATTTGGTCTTCGTATGCAGCCTCATGCACAAAATGCAGGTCTAGACCTAGGAGTTGTGTCCGATTTTTCCAAGTTTCTGGATCATCAGCCTCCCTGGAGCTTTTCCACACCAGAAGTTTGTTTTGACCTTGCAGCTTTTCGCAAAGAATTGACCAGCTCTATGGCATACAAGACATTGTTTGCTGATCTCTGCTCAAAATTCCCATCTTGTCAGAAAATTTTCACTGACGGTTCCAGTCTGAAAATGGAGTTGCCTGTGCAGCCTATTGCCCTGATGCTCCTTCTCAAATATTGTTGGAACATATTCTTTCAGATGCTTCTGTTTACTCTGCTGAACTTACAGCTCTGGTTTTGGCATTGAAGGTATGCTCTCAATCAGCAAAGAAGGACTTTCTCTGTTTTGTCGGATTCACTGTCAGCTTTGGAGGCCATAGCTGGTTGCAGACTCCAGCATCCTGGACTTTTACACTTTTTATAAACTTTTTACGAAGTTGAAAGCGGATGGTTAACATTGTTCTGGCTTGGGTTCCTGGTCATGTTGGCATTAGAAGGAATGAAATGGCTGATTGTTTGGCCAAGAATGCCACAACAGGGAAGCTGTCAAACATCTATCCCCTACACAGATTAAAAACCAAAAGTTAATGATTATGTCACAGACCTGTGGCAGGAGGATTGGAATACACAGACTGATAACAAACTCTTTCAGATCCGTCCAAACCTAAAAGATTTCCTCTCATCCACCTCAGGTGGTCACAAAGAAGAAACGGTTCTATGCCAGTTGCACACGGGCCATTCGGGTTTTACTCATTCATACCTTTAAAGAGTGGAGAAGCTCTGTGGTGCATTCCATGTCATGCTCCAATCACAATAAAACATGTTCTTTTAGAGTGTTGGGACTTGCATGATGTGAGACACAAACATTTTACAGCAGATCCATGAAAATCTTGATCTGCCTGATGCGATCTTTGAATTTTTGAAAGAGATAAACATTTTTCATTGGATCTGAGATTTACATTTGAAAGTTTTTTAACAAAATTTCCGATGGGTTTTTAGAAGATGTATTTTAAAGAGTTGTGTGAATGAATGACTTGTGAGTTGATATGGCCCCTTGCGGTCAGCTGGGCTGTAAGCAACATTACCTTACCTTACATCTGTCAGTCAGTGTATCTATCTCTATGAAGCGAGAGAGAGAGGGGACTCAGGTGGGGTCGGGGGTGGGGAAAGAAAAAGAGGCGAAGAGAAGAGAAGAGAGAGAGAGAGAGAATATAAAGAGCCAAAACAATGTACATGCTCACTCATACATGCATTCATTTAAGATCTCTTTTAAGAGAAATATAATTACTGAATCAGTATCAAACTTTGGAATTCTTTATGTAACATTCCATCACAATGTCTGTGGCTAGGACCTGAGAGCAGAGTACCCGTGGGCATTTTGGATGCAGAACTGGAACTGTTTCAAGGGCAACGCAGTGCCTGGATGAGAAGGTTGTTCGCACTCAGCTGGACTTGGAGCGGGGAAAGCAGGCGGAGCAAGACCGCCGCTTCCTGGAGTATTCCAAACACTGGTGGCGGGAATATCTAGACATCAGACCTGCCCACCAGGACAGACTTATTAAGATCTTTGCTCTGGTGAGAACAGTTAAAAGTTCTAGCGATAACAGTTTGATTGCCAACTTTTTTTTTTTTTAACCTAACAACCAAAATGATTTTTCTCAGAGAGCTGAATGCGCTTGAAATGGTAACTTTGAAGCTGTGGTACTGTTTTGAAAGAAATTACCGAAAAGAGAATCATGTGGTCCAGACTGTACAGAGCTTTGTAGACAGGTCTAGTTGACAGTTGCTGTGCTTCTGTCTATGATGTTGACGTTTACAACTGACTTAAAAAAAAAAAAATCCAGGATCCATTTATAACATGGTCACAAACTCTTTTCTCCTCAGCATCTTAAGCACTGCCCTGATGATGATGATAGTGGGTGCTAGCACATCCACAGTTTGACACTGCTTACTGAGCTGTTGTATTTGATTCAGTGGCTCAGGGTGTGCTAATATGTCTTTAGTTATATCATGTGGATAGTTCCTTATCCAGATCTGTTTATCCGTACAATGTCGCTGTACTTTGTACACGTTTGGCATAAGTATGATGTACTAAAATAAAACATTAGAAAATTCTTAAGACAAAGTTCTTGAGTGGTAACTGCACTTGCTGGATGTAACCATAGTAAAGGCTTTGACCGTAGAGCAGCACTTTTTTTGTTAACTTCTTGGCATGAAATCGTGTCAGGCTGTCTCTGATTCTTCGGCAACATGCCTTGAAATATAAAAAAACAGGGAGAGAGAATGATTTTTACGCCAAAGTATGCTGATGAATTGGGTTTAAAAGTAATTTGAGTGAGAAAGAACCTGTTTGTACCATAGTTTAAGCAAGGTCAAGTAGTTAGTACCTGGAAAAAAGCCTGTGCATCCACCAAGAAGTATGACTATGAGGAGGGAAGAACCATTACCTCATACAACTTGTCTCAGACAAAGCAACAGGCTGTTGGGTCTTGTGTTTTGTCAGTCTGAAGCCAGCTCCAAGGGATTAAAAGTCAGTGCCATGTTTCTACTCTTGTGTGCCAGGATGAGAACAATAACTACAAACCAGTGTGCTGTTCGGTCACCCCACTCCGTGCCGGCCGACTGCTGCTGGACACGCCTCGCGAGGCGTCACGCTTTGTATCGCTCATCCGCTACGAGAAACAGCAGTCACTGGGTGGTGGAGACAAGCTGGAGCAGTGGTCTTCTCTTCATGCCTTTCTGTCCAGGAACAAAGGGGTAGGTCATGTAACAAGAACCAGCCACTGTGGTACGGTGGTTAGTACTATATAAAGTGGGTTGTATGGTGGTTAGTACTATATCAAGTGGGTTGGGAGGTTGTGAGTTTGGAAATTCCATCAGGGATGTAAATTTGTGGGATTTTTTGGCCACTGTCAGCTTCTATTTGATTGTGCTGTAGACTTGAACACTGGAACAGTCGAGTTGAGTGTCATCCTCTTATTAATGGATGTGCTTCTTAGAGTGTTGCTGGTATCATTCTCTTTGACTCTGCCTTCTGTCTTTGTGTAATTTTTGTCCACTGTCTCTCTGTGGCAGCTCTGAAAATGACAGCCAGCAGTAAGCTTGGCTTATGAAAAGCATGGATTGAATTGAAACTCTGCCATTGTTGCTTTTTCCACCTATCTTTGGTGCAGAAAACCTGTACATATTTTTCTCCATTGTGGAATTGTTGCATGGCAGCATTTTTTGGTGTAACAGTACACAGAGTCCAGAGTGGTTGCCAGCAGACCATTTTTTCACTACACATATTTTCACACATGTCCTTTTCAAGTATTTCTGTGTGTCACTGTTTTGTTGATTATTGTGCCTAATTCTGATGGAGTGTTGTAAAACAGATTCTGTGCCCCTCCTTGCCCAGCTTACCTGGCTACCTATCTGTGCAATCTATTCAAGACTTTAACATGTTTTTTTGTTCTGTCTGTCAAAACTTGAATGCTGTAGGGCACTTTCATCTGACTGCCTGGTCTATATTTGTCTGTACTGCAGTGTGTTCAGAACACTGCTGACAGACGGGTTCCTTGAGCCAAGAGACGTGAACATACTAACCCTGTTAAAAAGACTCCACCGCCTCCCTGTTAGACTCTGAATAGACTACAAACGGACATCATTGTTCTTTCACTTTTTTCTTGGATTCTTCAGCTTACATGGCTGCAGTCCTGTATTCCTAAGTCCCATCTTGAAATGAGCTATTTTCTGACAACAGAAATTTTCATACACCTCAAGGTAATAGCAAAAACCAAGTGTTCTGGTCTCTGTTCCTTTTCTTTCTGTGCACCACAGATTTGGAATTCTCTTCCATATTGGATTTATGATGATTTGTCACTTGCTTGTTTTAAAAAAGCATGAAAAACAAAGGCATAATTTCAAGCCCTAGAGAGTTTAAGAACTTGCTGTGCCTGGGAACTCTTCCATTTTTTTGTGTTTTGGTTGTGTGCTTGTGCTGTGTGCATGGGTGAAACTTTTCCGTCTATAGACGGAAATCCGTCAAAATGACTTTCAGTCTTGACGGAACTTCCGTCAATTAAAAAAAAAAAAAAAAAATCACTATTTATTGGTTCCGATTCTGTGTTCTATCCAAGCTTTCGATCTCTTACCGGAGTAGTAGCTGTTTCTGTATTTCCCGCGTCTTTACGGGCTAACATTGGTGCGTTTGGCTGACAACAAAAGTTTGCAGGGTGCTCCGGAAATTAAGTAGTCATGGCTTTTTTTTTGAAAGAAGGAGATCCAGTAGCATGCATCGAGGGCCAAATTAGAAACAAATGGAGATGGCAGTGGCTAAACAACACTGATGATGACTGCAATGAATATCACAAGTGGTGCAAGAAAATGAATGTGGCTGGCACATGTTTCTGTATCGTTTTCTGTATCGTTTGCTCAAAAACGATCAGTTACGGAGTGAACGGAAAAAGAAACTTCGAAGCCATGCTGATCACCCAGATGGTTCAGATCACCCAGATGATTTTACCTTTGAACACAGTCTTGAATGAAATAGTAAAGTGACCATTTTAAACAATTTGTGAGGGAAATTTTGTTGATTTTTTTGGAATGTTTGATCAGTTCAGATTGGGTGAGAAAAATTTTCCCTTTTTGAGCTTATATATTCTGGTTTATTTCTACACTTTTAGACTTTGACTTTCCTGAGCTTGCACAGTTAGCCATCAATATTATTTTAATCCATTTAAATGAATTAATGGAACAAAGTCCAACAGTAACTCACAAAAGTTATGTTACAGGTAAGCTTTTTACTGCAGAAATCATGTTACAATTAAGCTTTTTTCTGGTGCAGGAGAGCCAACGAAATTGGCCTAAAAAATTAAAAAATTCAGTTTCGCCCGGGGGGCTTTGCCCCCTGGACCCCCTAATGGGGCACTGTCCCTGTACCCCGCCAGGGCCTAGCGGGCCTCTGGACCCCAGCCTTATTTCAGTCAAATCAAGTTTTGTAGGTTTCACCAGGTGTGTGTGATTTTTTTTTTTTTTTTTTTTTTTTTTTTTTTTCTGTCCCAACCTCTGTGCCACCTCAGAGGCAGTGCACCCACGCCGCTCATTCCGACACCCTGTCCACAGCACAACCTGGTTGGCCCCGCCGTAATCCACAGGGAGCAGTCAATGTCAAGTCGTCAAGAGGCAACCCACCAGAGGAGACACTGCACTGCTGCCGAGTCACTTCGGTGGTGTTCAGTGGCACCTGTTCTGATCTAACATACACATGACACCACCTAATAAGCCTACTACTGACGACAATAATTGCTTAGTTGTGGAGCCGGCGTGAGTGAGCTCTCCCTCCGGAGGGCGCCACCACGTCCTGGACAGCCCCGATGGACTCGCCGATACCAGTGACCCCAATGGAACCAAACCAAGGCCACAGACATGGAGAGGACATCGAAATATAGGTCACCATGAGAGCAGGGCATGAAGAGCCACAGAACTTGAGACATTTTTTTTTTTCATG
>JADBJO010001753.1:160000-185000 GCA_016801955.1 Conus betulinus
ATTGCATTAAGATAGTAAGCAAGAAACTGTAGACAGCATTAACTTAGCATAAACTCAGGTGTTACAGCCACATTTATGAAAGATGAAATCTACATGAATGGTTGTTGAGCGAAGTTGTTGGGATGCACTGAGACAGTCTGAACCTTCTGAAAACTCTGGCTGTGGCAGATGAAGATACGCGGCAACATGCCAACAGTATATGACTTCAGTAGTCGGTAGCCAGATGTGGATTGCTGTGGGGGTTTTGGTCGTTGACTATAAGATGTGTGTCAGTATACTAAATTTCTGAGATGCGTGTCATTGTCATATACTAACGAGATATGTGTCATTGTACTATACCATTAAGATGTGTGTCAGTATATTAAGGGAGTGTTGTTCATCTGATAGAGATCATGTCGCCAGTCAGTGTATTCAGCTACATGTATTTCTTTATGTTGTATGTATGTGAAACTCTGTGTGTGTGTATATGTGTGTATGAGTGTGTGTGTGTGTGTGTGTGTGTGTTTGATAGCTTACTTAAAAATGGCCTTGTGCTGAAGATCAGCTGTGGAACTAACCTCTGCAGGTTTATTCATGAACCCATTGACCCCATGGCGCCACCTATGGGCAAGCAGAAGAAACAGCCCAAACATCCATATAAAACCATCGGCTGTGTGTTCAACCATCGAGCATTTTATGCCAACTCCCAGGTACTGTTTATTACACGTATTTCATATGTTGATGATGTAAATGTGGATGTAACTGTTGTTTTTTTTTATGAAGTGTTTGATATAAATGTGGATGTAACTGTTTTTTTTTTTTATGAAGTGTTTAATATAAATGTGGATGTAACCTTTGTTTTTTATGAAGTCATGGAGAAGGTAAATTGATTGACATTTAAAGTGATCATTTGCTTACTTGGTGTTTTATGAATGGAGATTTTAGCAACTGTGATTTTTTTTATAAGGCACAAGTTTTTCCCAAACTTTCCAGGAGTCATTGTAAGCCTTTGCTGAACACGGGCTTTGAAGTGACTGGAAACTGAGAATCAAAATAAGGTGATCAGGCTGTTGTTTTGTGTGTGAGACATTATTGCTGTGATAAAGAGAAGGATCGGTCAGGAAATGAATGAGAATCAGGTGATCGGCTGTTGTTTTGTGTGTGAGATATTACTGCTGTGGTAAGAAAAGGATCAGTCAGGAAATGAAGAATACAAAGGAAAGCTGGATCAAACGATTCAGAGACAAAGAGACAAGTCAAGAAAGTCGTGGCAGCAACGGCGCAAGGAAAGCTTTTAACTGCCATTCCATGGTCAGCCAGGACACCCTACTGCTTTCAGGTTCGGATCAAACAACAGTGCAGAGACAAGGAGAAAAATCTAGTCGGCAATGGCACAAAGAAAGATTTTAACCGCCATTCCGCCATAATCTGCAAGGTCGCCTTACAGCTGTTAGCTACTGATCTGCATTTTCCACCCCTCCTGATTGATTGACCCTACATTTTATTCCCATATGGGGTATTTGGGAAGCTTTGAGTGTTAGAAACACCATTTGAGGACAGCGCAGTGTTTGACTTATTGGGAAGCTTTGAGTGTTAAGAAGCACCATTTGAGGACAGTGCAGTGTTTGACTTATTTGGGAAGCTTTGAGTGTTAAGAAACACCATTTGAGGACAGTACAATGTTTGACTTATTTGGGAAGTTTTGAGTGTTAAGAAGCACCATTTGAGGACAGTGCAGTGTTCAAATTATTTGGGAAGCTTTGAGTGTTAAGAAGCACTATTTGAGGACAGTGCAGTTTGACGATATTGCTGCCATTGTGAATCTGTTTTGATTCGCCTCTTGAAAAATTAAACCAAAAAAGTTGGTGCTCATGTTGATCGCAACAATGACTGATGCATGATGAGGGGCTGTAGCTGACATGACTGTGGACAGTTTAGAGGCCCGGGTGCTGCCGAAAGGATAACAGCAGCTCAGAAAGCGATGAAGACTTAGGAGTGTACTTCTGCTGGCTTTACACTTGAGTGGCAGTGTGTTTGAGGACCAGCACACAAAGCAGTAAACATACATAGAATGAGATTTTCTCAGTTCTGCAGCATTGACGAAATACAAAAAAATAACATTCAGATTACAGACAAATGTATGTTCACAAATTGCTTTAAAAACCATGTTTCAGACTGGGAGGGAAGGAACTTACAGCTTAATGTCTGTGTTCCAGACTCACAAAGACTACCAACACTTACATCTCATGCACCTGTATGAATTGCTGCTAATGTCCATGTGCATTACTTCATTATATGTTTCTCATTTGAATTCAGTCCTCTTACTAGATTTCTTAAACTACCCCTCATTTTTTGCTTTTTCTGGTCTCTGCTTTAATTCCTTGACTTCAGTTTCCAGCAGCTAACAAGATTTTCCTATTTGTTACACCCCCCCCCCCCCCCCCCCCCCCCCCCAACACGCGCTCACACTTGTGTGTGTGTGTGTGTGTGTGTGAGAGACCCCAGTCTCCTCCCTCCATTCTTGCCATTTGCCTCCAACAGTTCCAGCTTTCTTTCTCACCTCATATATCACTTGTTCATCTCACCTTACCATTCTGTCCCATACCCCTGTTTCCCTTATGTGGTCTTCTTCTTATACATACATGCACGTGCGCACACGTGCGGGCACACACACACACACACACACACACACACACACACACACACACACACACACACACACACACACACACATACACACACACACACACACACACACACGTGTGTGTGCACGCTTTATGTGTATATATGTGTGCGCGCTCGCGCATGCTGTGAGCATGTGTGTGTGGATGTGCACGCACACACATGCACACACACATGCTCACAGCATGCGCGGGCACGCACACATATACACACACGTGTGCACGCATGCGCGTGTGCGCGCACATGCATGCACACACACACACACACACACACACACACACACACACACACACACACACACACAGAGTTCTCCCTTCCATTCTCTTGCTAGGTCTTTTTCTCTATTTCCACCTCAGGCCACACCTCTAGCCCCCATCCCATCCTCCCCCCCCCCACCCCCTTCCCATCTCACCCTCCACTTTCAATTTCCTTTCTATCCTCCATATTTATTTATTTACTCATGACAGTGGTGGAGAGGGAGGGTGATAGTAATGATTATTGTTAGTATGGTTATTGTGATTGTTGTTGCTTTTATTGTCTCTCCCCCTCCCAGCTCATTTCACCACTTCCCCTCCACTCCCACCCTTTGCTTTCCACCCGCTACACCCTCTCACCCCCCTCCTATCCCCTCCCTTTTTTCCATGCCCTCCCACAAGTCCTCTTCCATCCCCCATCCTCCAGTGAACTTTTTCTAGTGAACTTCATTCTAAGTGAACTCTTTTCCAGTGAACTTTTTTCAGCGACACAACAACAGAAATCTTAAGTGTTATGTTCGTCAGTTGGCCAGTGTGGCTTGAGAAAGGTTGAAATAAACAAAAATATTGCCAATATCTCATGGGGTGTTATGTGGCTTCTATTTTTCATCTTCCTTAAAAACCATGTCACTCTGGACAAAGTGTGTCAGTCAGGACGCCAGCTCAAGAGGACATGAAACTTTCCAGCTTGTAGTCAAATTTTTTCCCTTCATGTGGATGATAGATTTTAACAGAATTTCATCCAGAAATGATACAGTCTGTTTACAAGAGCCCTAGGTCTAGCCAGTTCAGTGTCATTCAGGACTTAAAAAAAAAAACAACTAAAGACAAAGAAGAAACTAAAGACAAAGAGAAAAGAAAAAAAAAAAAAGAAAGAAAAAGAAGACTCCAAGAACAATCTGAAATCATTGGTCAGTGTGCTTTTATCATCAGTGTGTGTGTGTTTCTGTTTTTAAGAAAAATTGGATGGAAATCCACTTTTTATTGCAAGCTACCTGCAGACGAATCATTGTGCGTACGACCACAGTGCTTCTAACTGCTCTGAATATCTTGAATCTTGTAGAACAGTGATCGGGTGGGGGAATGCCACTTTGACCTGGGCAACGGGTCGCTGTGGAAGAGCATGTCCGGCGATGTCCTGATGTCGGTGTGTGGGCCTGGTGCCAGTCCCCAATGGCCCTCCCCACCCCCCCTGTGCTCCTCCACCCTGGACCCCGTCCTGGCCAGCAACACTCTGGAAACACAGCTGCGTCGTCTGGTGGTGCAGCATCGTCAGGTATTCTGTGTGCGTGTGTGTGTGTGTGTGTGTGTGTGTGTGTGTGTGTGTGTGTGTGTGCGTGTGTGTGTGTTGGTGTGTGTGTATGTGTGTGTTGGTGTGTGCGTGCATGCACGTTGAATGGCTGTTGATGTAGTTATTGCTGATCAACAACCACGGTAAGAACAATAATCATAATAACGATAACAATGACAATCATGATGACAGTGATAGTAGTAATAATAATTATTACAATAATAACAATAGTAATGATAACAATGTAATGTAAAAGGATATTTATGGAGCGCCTTACCTCGCGAGAGCCAAAGCGCATATTACAGAAATATGATAAAATACTTATTATAACTCAAAGCACACACACTCACATTAATGAATAAATAAATAAATGACGACAATGTTAATGATGATCATCATCATAACAATGATAATAACAATAAGAACAACAGCGATGATAACAATATTATGATGCTGGTTTGTCAGTTCCTTAACGGTTGTGTATACTGGCTGTCTTTATCTGTGAGTGTGATACTGGCTGTCTTTATCTGTGGGTGTGTGGCAATAGGACATATGTGTATAGACTGGCTGTGTTTATCTGTGGGTGCGTGGCGATAGGACATACGCGTATACACTGGCTGTCTTTATCTGTGGGTGCTTGGCGATACAACACACGCGTATACACTGGCTGTCTTTATCTGTGGGTGCTTGGCGATATGACACACGCGTATAGACTGGCTGTCTTTATCTGTGGGTGCGTGGCGATACGACACAAGCGTATAGACTGGCTGTCTTTATCTGTGGGTGCTTGGCGATACGACACACGCGTATAGACTGGCTGTCTTTATCTGTGGGTGCGTGGCTATAGGACACATGCGTATAGACTGGCTGTCTTTATCTGTGGGTGCGTGCGTGGCGATACGACACACGCGTATAGACTGGCTGTCTTTATCTGTGGGTGCTTGGCGATACGACACACGTGTATATACTGGCTGTCTTTATCTGTGGGTGCGTGGCGATAGGACATACGCGTATAGACTGGCTGTCTTTATCTGTGGGTGCGTGGCTATAGGACACATGCGTATAGACTGGCTGTCTTTATCTGTGGGGTGCGTGGCGATATGACACACGCGTATAGACTGGCTGCTGTGTTTATCTGTGGGTGCGTGGCGATAGGACACATGCGTATAGACTGGCTGTCTTATCTCTGTGGGTGCGTGGCGATAGGACACACGCGTATAGACTGGCTGTCTTATCTGTGGGTGCGTGGCGATAGGACACACGCGTATAGACTGGCTGTCTTTATCTGTGGGTGCGTGGCGATAGGACATATGCATATATAGTTTTGGCTGTCTTTATCTGTAGGTGCATGGCTATAGGACATACACTTATATACTGGCTGTCTTTATCTGTGGGTGGGGTGGCGATAGGACATACGCGTATAGACTGGCTGTCTTTATCTGTGGGTGTGTGGCGATAGGACACATGCGTATAGACTGGCTGTCTTTATCTGTGGGTGCGTGGCGATAGGACATATGCGTATAGACTGGCTGTCTTTATCTGTGGGTGCGTGGCGATAGGACACATGCGTATAGACTGGCTGTCTTTATCTGTGGGTGCGTGGCGATAGGACGTATGCGTATAGACTGGCTGTCTTTATCTGTGGGTGCGTGGCGATAGGACACATGCGTATAGACTGGCTGTCTTTATCTGTGGGTGCGTGGCGATAGGACATATGCGTATAGTTTGGCTGTCTTTATCTGTGGGTGCATGGCTACAGGACATACACTTATATACTGGCTGTCTTTATCTGTGGGTGCTTGGCGATACGACACACGCGTATAGACTGGCTGTCTTTATCTGTGGGTGCGTGGCTATAGGACATACACTTATATACTGGCTGTCTTTATAGGATATACGCGTATACACTGCTTTCTTTATCTGTGGGTGTGTGGCAATAAGACATACGCGCATACACTGGCTGTCTTTATCTGTAGGTGCGTGGCAATAAGACATACGCGTATATACTGGCTGTCTTCATCTGTGGGTGCGTGGCAACAAGACATACGCGTATATGCTGGCTGTCTTTATCTGTGGGTGCGTGGCAATACGACATACACCTATATATAGATGTGATGTATATACTGGCTGTCTTTTTATTGTGGGTGTGTGGCAATAGGACATATGTGTATATACTGGCTGTCTTTAATTGTGGGTGTGTGGCAATAGGACATATGTGTTTATACTGGCTGTCTTTATCTGTGGGTGTGTGGCAATAGGCATATGTGTTTTTATACTGGCTGTCTTTATCTGTGAGTGTGTGGCAATAGGACATATGTGTATATACCTGGCTGTCTTTATCTGTGAGTGTGTGGCAATAGGACATATGTGTGTGTGTCGTTATACTGGCTGTCTTTATCTGTGAGTGTGTGGCAATAGGACATATGTGTATATACTGGCTGTCTTTATCTGTGGGTGTGGCAATAGGACATATGTGTTTTATACCGGCTGGCTGTCTTTATCTGTGGGGTGTGTGGCAATAGGGATATATGTGTATATACTGGCTGTCTTTATCTGTGGGTGTGTGGCAATAGGACATATGTGTATATACTGGCTGTCTTTATCTGTGGGTGTGTGGCAATAGGACATATGTGTATATACTGGCTGTCTTTATCTGTGGGTGTGTGGCAATAGGACATATGTGTATATACTGGCTGTCTTTATCTGTGGGTGTGTGGCAATAGGACATATGTGTATATACCGGCTGTCTTTATCTGTGAGTGTGTGGCAATAGGACATATGTGTATATACTGGCTGTCTTTATCTGTGAGTGTGTGGCAATAGGACATATGTGTTTATACTGGCTGTCTTTATCTGTGGTGTGTGGCAATAGGACATATGTGTTTATACTGGCTGTCTTATCTGTGGGTGTGTGGCAATAGGACATATGTGTTTATACTGGCTGTCTTTATCTGTGTGGGTGTGTGGCAATAGGACATATGTGTGTTTATACTGGCTGTCTTTATCTGTGGGTGTGTGGCAATAGGACATATGTGTATATACTGGCTGTCTTTATCTGTGGGTGTGTGGCAATAGGACATATGTGTTTATACTGGCTGTCTTTATCTGTGTGTGGGTGTGTGGCAATAGGACACGTGTATATACTGGCTGTCTTTATCTGTGGGTGTGTGGCAATAGGACATATGTGTATATACTGGTCTGCTGTCTTTATCTGTGGTGTGTGGCAATAGGACATATGTATATATGTGTATATACCGGCTGTCTTTATCTGTGAGTGTGTGGCAATAGGACATATGTGTTTTATACCGGCTGTCTTTATCTGTGAGTGTGTGGCAATAGGACATATGTGTATATACCGGCTGTCTTTATCTGTGGTGTGTGGCAATAGGACATATGTGTATGGGGTTCAGTACAGGGGCAGGAGCCCAGGAGCCTCTGCCTTTGTCCAAAGGTATAAGTGCATTGTGTGCACAGGTGTTTTGCTCCACCTTAAAAAACAGTGTGATTCACTCTCATCCCTGGTCTAGTTGTTTATTCATGTGTTTTTGAATTCATGATCTGATTTGCTTGGTTTCAGTACTTGCTCTTTGTTGCCTTTTAACTTAGCTGATGTAATAGTGTGTAAATGGACTAGTTTGTATACAGAAGTGGAATTGAGGGAACTGAAACATACCTACCGGTGATGTAAGAGCTCAGGTTGTTGCAGTTTATTTAGTTGGAAGTCTGGCGTTCTCATCAAGAATGTTCTGAAACTTGATGATGACTTACGGAGTTGTCCACAAATTTATGAAGAATTTATTTTAGAAAATGTATCCTGTCGGTCTGTGTGTCTGTCTATTTGTCTGTCTTTTTTTCTGTGTTTTATTCATTCCACTCTCGACTTCAACTGTCTTGTGCTGTTTGCACACAGGCCACTCCTTTTACACCCATTCTTAATCTTTTGAAAGGTGAAGAAGCTCCATGGTGCATTCCATGTCATGTAGCACTCACAGTGAAACATTTCCTTTTAGAGTGTTGAGACTTGCATAATGTGAAAAATAAACGCTTTACAGCAGACACCATGAAAACCTTGTTCAGAGATGTCCCACCTGATGTGATATTTGAATTTCTGAAGGAAATCAACATTTTTCATCAGGTCTATGATTTTATGGAAGAAATGTTGTAAGTGAAATTTCCTATGTGTTTTTAGGTGTGTTTAAAAGTGTTGTGTGGATGAGGTTTTTTTTTTTTTTATTGACTTAAGAGTTAACTTCAGTGCGGTGACAGCCCTGATATGGCCCTTTGCAGTCGGCTGGGCTGTAAGCAACATTCTCTCTCTCTCCCTGTTTGACTTCAGCTGTTGTGATTTTTATATAAATGTTTATCAGTGCATTATAAGTTGGTGGTGGTTTTCATTTTACACAACTTCTTCTTTCATAGTTGATGTCCATTTGTCCCGTGCTGTCTGTATACATAAACAAAGGCTTCTACTGACCAATGCCAGGACTATCCTTGAACTTTGACCCAGCTTAAAAAAAAAGACATCCTTGGTTATAAACTTGTATTGAGTACAGATTATGTGTATTAGTTTAAAAAAAAGAAAATGGTGATAAACACAGAACTGTGGTAACAGATGTCTGTGGTACTGTCAAAGCATGTGGTATGTTGGCGCCTGTGCCATGGATTCCAGTGCGTACTTCACCATGGTGTGGGTGTGGTTTCCAGCTGATCTGTGTGGTTGTACCTGCTTCCCTGACCAGCACAGGGGAGTTTTTAAGGGAAGGAGAGTGGTGCTGTCTCTTCTCCACCCTATCGCCTTTTGGGGCTGTTTGCCTTACAGGTGCGGTAGCTGCTACATGTAGCACAGCCCCCAGGAGGTGCAGCTTTGTTGTTCGAAGTATCCTTCTCAAAGAGGAATGGCTGACCAAGGCTGAAGAGCTCCCTCTGCCCTGCTATTTGTCCATAGCTGGGGGTTTGGTTCATGAACGCCAGGGCATGTCCACACACCGGTGGGCCTGCACGTTGCATGTTTAGGGGCCAACGTCCTCCAGGTGCCCTGTACTTAGGCCTGGGACTGCAAGGTACCCAGTGGACATGGGTTGCCACGTAGAGGCACTGCAGACGGTTTGTAGTGGAGAGGCTATGCACTGGCAGGAGAGGTTTATGCACTCAGCTTTCTCTAGCGATGTTAGCCAGCCATTAAGTCTGAAAGCGAGAGATGACAAGCACACAGACACTTCGCCAGCACTTCACTGTACCAGAAACACACTGTTCAGTCAGTGCGACCATTAACAGCATGAACTGAGGTTAGATTAGCTGTTCACTGTTGGTGTTAGTGCTGTAGTAATGAATGACATTTGATGAGAAATGATGATGATCATAACCAAGCAGATGTGTTAGAATGTGTCATATGCAAACACTGTTGCAGGACACATGGGTCTGACGACTCCATGGGATGATCATCAGCTCAGTTACATCTTGACCCCTGCTTTGGCTGCTTACGAAACAGAGAGAGTGACCGGTAGGTAGTGCTGCTTCTTGTGGTCAACTCTTTGGAAGAGGGAAGCTGTCTCGTATGGAAGAGGAAAGCTGTCTTTTGTATGGAAGAGGGAAGCTTTCTCTTGTATGGAAGAGGGAAGCTGTCTCTTGTATGGAAGAGGGAAGCTTTCTCTTGTTTAGCCAGTCAGTACTTGCATTGTAATAACTCTGTGCAAATGACTGATCTGTCGTATTGCCTTGTTTGTCTCTTTGGTCCTGATTCCTTTGCTCTTTTACTTATCTTAAAAACGAAGCTACAACTTAAAGACTCTTAAACTTAAAGGCTCTTGCACCAGGACACAAATTTGGGGTGTCATGATTTAGTTCATAGGAGCAAAGCAAGTTTCAGTTTCAGTTTCATCAGGAGGCGTCACTGTGTGCAGACTAGTCCATATACGCTACACTGCATCCGCTAAGTTTTGAGACCACACTACGAATGATTTGAAGCTGATGGATATATGAATCAACAACAAAGATGAGACAATTGAAGAAGAGGGTCATGTAGCTACGACTCAGCAGATGTCTGACCTACGCATTAGCCCAACGCGCTGGTCAGACCTTGAGTGCCTACCTATTTTATTTTATTTTATTTCATTTTTTTGTGGATGTACATTTGTGTATTTGATGTGTGGGCATAGGTCCGTGTGTGTGCGTGGGCGCATGTGTGTGTATATGTGTGTGTGTGTGTGTGTGTGTGTGTGTGTGTGTGTGTGTGTGTGTGTGTGCGCACGCGGTCATGTGTGCACGTTTGTGTGTGTGTGTGTGTGTGTGTGTGTGTGTGTGTGTGTGTGTGTGTGTGTGTGTGTGTGTGTGTGTGTGCGTGTGCAGAAGTGCATGTGTATATATGTGTGTGTGTGTGTGTGTGTGTGTGTGTGTGTAATTTGTGGGTTTGTATGAGCACACATATCTGCATATAGGCTACATGTGTACATATCTGTGTGTATGTGTGTGTCTTTGTATGTTGGCGTGTGTGCCTGTGCGTGTGTGTGTCCATTTGTGCGCTTATGTGTATGCGTGTGTGTGCGAGCGTGTGTCAGTGTGGCCATGCACATGCACATATGTGTGTATGTGTGTGTGGTAAGAGCGAGCGAATATACGCACACACGTTTGTAGGTGTATGTGTGAGTGAGCGCACGCGCCTGTATGTGTGTGTGTATGCGTGTGTGTGTGTGTTCCCGCGCGCGCGCGCGCGCGCGTGTGTGTGTGTGTGTGTGTGTGTGTGTTTTGTGACTGCATGGGTGAATGTTCAGAAGATGACTTAGAAAAAAGAACAAGACCATCGATTACAGCATACAAGTGCCCACGCATTCTCACGCGCACGCATACATACACATAACAATAAGAACAACTCCTCCCCCTCAAACACGCCCCATGCACACACACACATGCGCACACACAAACATACACACAGGCTCTCTCTCACACGCACTCTCACACACCAACGCTTCCACACACATGTCTGTGGACTCTCTAATTAACACGCTGGCATTACTCCACTGATGAACACACACACACACACACACACACACACACACACACACACACACACACACACACACACACACTCTCTCCCACACACACACTCTCACACACACTCACACACCAGTGCATGCTTACTCATGTTGTCCATGGACACTCTAATTAACATGCTGGCATCACCCCACTAATGAACACATACCAGCGCACACACGTCTACAGTATACGCTTGGGACCCTGAGAGATTCAGTCTGATCTCAGTTGACATGTGTTTCATCTTTTATGTCTGTGTCTAATGGAGCAAAGCAAAATTTATGGATGATTTTTTTTTAAGTGTGATGACGTTTTATCTTCAAGCCCACAACTTTTTTTTTTTCCAGCCAGATAACTGCTTTGACATATTCCAATCATAGTTCATGTTTGGATTTGTTTTTGAAATGTTTCGGCAACCTAAGACATTGAATGGGACCTAGGCAGCAAAGACAGTGGATGATAGTAAAGAAGTGAGGAAAAAAGGCAGAATCAGAAAGAGCAACAGGAAAGAGGAGATTTCTGGCATAATATTTCCAGAAGGCAGGGAAATAATGTAGACTGACTTACAGACACAGTGCAGTGCACTACAGCACAAAGCGACTCCTAGTAATACTAGTGGTGCAAAGAATATTGCAATGGATACCTGCGCTTTTCAGCTGAATGTGTGTTTAGCTTATCATGAATTTCCACGAACTGGATGCCTCCTTTCAAATGATGATTGTCAGGTGAAAATAACTAGCAGTTGTGAGGCTGAGATTGTTGAGACCTATTTTAGCAATCATGAGGCTGAGATTGTTGAGACCTATTTTTTAGCGATCGTGAGGCTGAGATTGTTGAGACCTATTTTAGCCATTGTGAGGCTGAGATTGTTGAGACCTATTTTAGCCATTGTGAGGCTGTCATTGTTGAGACCTATTTTTGAGATTGTTGAGACCTATTTTTGACATTATTGAGACCTGTTTTGGGGATGGACCACCAGGTGTCACGGCCGGCAATGAGGAGTTCCAGGATGCTGTGCGGCAGGCTGTTCCAGAGGGCATGACTTTCAAAGGTTACCCCATTCAGTTCACTCACCGCAATGCTCGCAAAGCTTTCCTCACCTGTCTCAAGTGAGTGGTTCTGCTCTTCCTCATATCGTGAAACTAGAAACAAAAGGTGTGCATTAGTATTTGTTTTTTGTTTTTTTTACTGGGATGGATCACCTAAACTGTGATGTTGTCAGTAATTGCATGAAAATTGAGCTAAATAATATAGATAGGCCTATGCAAACTTTACAAAAAAAAACTCAATGGCTGTCAAAACGAAGATATTATAAATAGATTGTACACATATATGAAGTGATTGATATTGACTTAGTAATGATTTATTATTGATGCACGATAGGGACTGCTTCATTAGTAAGCTTTAGGGTTTGAATACATATATATGTGTTGTTGAGTGTGGATGCAGAACCTATACTACACACACAGTGATGCCTTCTTCAGTGCTGTTCTTATGGTTTGGGCTGTTACAAGCTGTGATTATAGTGAATTCCACATTCATGAAACATTTTGAAACAAACAAGAAGGACATATAAGGTTCCTGAACAAACTGAACGCAGGACTGGATGACTGTCCAAGGAATGGCTTTGGACGTGAGTCATAAACTTGTTCTCACTGACTGACAAGGTTTCTGGGGTTTCTGTTCACAGAGCTCATGCAAGCAGCACAGAATAGAGCCTGCTTCTAGTCTTCAAGCATATTACTTCTGAAGACTTTGAACCTGTGAAAGAAGCGTTGATCCTTAATTCAATATTGAATACATACTTTCTCCGGACCTTTGCCTTGGTGTGCAGAGTCTGAAGTTATGTGGCCTGTTCAGAGACCCCAGACTCATCGACTAGAACTATAGTGGCTCATTCATGCTGTCAATCTGTCTGATGATAGTAAAGAATTAATCCGCACCAGTCGCCCTTGATACTGAGTGGGCACTGGAGGGGGAGTAGGCCAGCTGTTCAGTCAGAGCTCTGAAAGTGATTTAAGATCGGATAGAGTTTGATGTTCCAGGTACAGTGCTGTTGCAGAGGCTGAGAAAGGCTGTTGTATCACCTCAGTTGTAGGAATGTCCCTGTGGAAGGGGGTAACTAACTCTGGGGACAGCCTGAGAGTAGAGGGTCTTCCAGCCTACCAGTGTCATGCCCCGCACAGTCAGCTCATGGATCAGACAGCAGGACATCTCAGTATTGGTGCACCAGTTTTGCTGATTCTATTATCTCCTCACGTAGCTTGTCAACACACTAAAAGATTCTGTGAACTTGTGTCATTTTCACCCCTGACCTTTCACCTGGCTTTACATACATGCCTGCATGAACAGAGGCTTGCTGATTATGGACAGTTTTCACATACAGCTACTATGTCCGTTGACAAGAAGAGAAAATTCAGAACTGAGGTCACTTTGAAAGAAGGATTTAAGGGCTACAGAAGCTGAGACCTTTTTTGAATAATGATGATCAAGGATGAGCATGGTGCAGAAGATGTGAAAGACTTCCATTGAGGTCAGAGACTGCATGACTGAATCATTTAGTCTATGCTTCCTTTCACAATGTATTCCAGCGTCAGCCAGGCTTGAGAGATAAAAGCTGTTGCTCGACTTTCTCGTATATGAAGTGGTTGAAACTCCATTGTGTGATTCCAGTCCTCCCTTGTGAGCCTTTAGCACGCTCCTCACAGAGATGAAGCTAGCTGGGGCGGAAAAATGACATCACTAAATGTGTCAGATACCATGACCTCCTGGCGCGCAAGTTGGCGATGCTAAGCGCTGCCTTATCACACTGTGGTAATGCGTTTTAAACTGGGACTGGGATGTTGCTACCAGTACATCAAAAGCATAAGTTTTAGTTCATTGGTTTAGATGTGCATGTTTATGTGGCAGGGCCCCAGTGTTTGAAGAGATCATCAGCTGTCGAGGGGATCAGGTACGACTGGCTCTGCGTGTGCGAGTCTTTCCCTACCCAGAGCAAGCCTGCGCCACCTGGGTGATGTTTGCCTGCAAGTACAAGCCGGTGCTGTAGTGAGGATGTGCATTGGTGTGAGTGAATGAGACTGTGTTACACACAACACACCTGAGGCTGATGTCTACCTGTCAGTACAGGCCTGTATTATAGCAAGGATTTGCACCTGTGTGTCAGAAGAATGAGACTGTGTTTGACACAACACACCTGTGGCTGACGTTTACCTGTCAGTAAAAGCTTGTATTGTAGTGCAGATTTACACCTTGTTGGCAGAAACAACACACTTGTGGCTGATATTTACCTGTCAGTAAAAGCCTGTATGATAGTGCAGATTTACACCTTGATGGCAAAATGAGACTGTTAGAAACAACACACTTGTTGCTGATATTTGCTTGTCAGTAAAAACATGTATCATAGCAAGGATTTACACCTGTGTGTCAGAAGAATGAGACTGACACAGCACACTTGTACCTGTCGGTACACGCCTGTATTATAGCGAGGATTACATCTGTGTGGCAGAAGAATGAGACTGTGGTAGACTCGACACACTTGTGGCTGATGTTTGTCTGCCAGTACAAGCCTGTACTGTCATAAGGATCTACACCTGTGTGTCAGAATGAGACTGTGCTAGACTCAGCACACCTATGGCTGATGTTTGCCTGTCAGTACAAGACTGTTGTGCTTGCAGGGATTTACATCTGTCTGGCAGAATGAGTCTGTGTTAGATACAACACAGCTGTGACTGATGTTTGCCTGTTGTTTACACGCCTGTAGTGTTTTGAGGGTCTACTCATGTGTACCTGAATGAGACTGTGCTAACACAGTACACCTGTGCTGACGTTTGCCTGTCATTACAAGCCTGTAGTATTGTGAGGATTTACACCTGTGTGGCAGAATGAGTTGGTGTTAGACACACCTCTGGCTGATGTTTGCCTGCTGGTACAAGCCTGTGTTATGGTGAACCCATTTGAGACTGTGTTACGACACAATACATATATGAGTGATGGTTACCAGCAAGAACATGCCTGCATTATGATGAGGATTTACACCTGTGTGGCGGAATAACACTGCGTGGTAGCGTGAGACATTACATAACTTGTTCATCCACCAGTAGTCCAGACATGATTGAAGAATTATATCTCATATGCATCAGTAGTACGAACTGGTGGCAACTGTCAACAGATGGTTTATGGACAACACAGACCAGAGGGGAAGTCCCAAGCATGTTGAAGACAACATGAAAGATATATTGGTCAAAGCGTGTTAAACATCAGGTTGTGGGCCATCCTGGAGTCAAATGGCCAGTCTGACAGACAGCTGCTGTTGTGAGAACGTTATTAAGCTGCACCACTGATTCGTTTTCAAATGCAGGTTGCCGTCATAGTCCCACGACTCAGCTTTGTCTGCATGTGTGGTTTGCCTGACATCCATGACTGTACGGTCTTGTCATGCGTCTGGTTAAAAAGGCCATGAAGGTGTGTGTGCCTGTCATCCAAGACTGTATAGTCTTGTCATGTGTCTGGTTTAAAAAGGCCATGAAGGTGTGTGTGCCTTAGGACGAGGTATGGTTCAGATCCTCTGTACAGGCCTCTTGACTGCTTTGCTGCAGTTCTTGGCAGCTATGCCTATAAATCGACAATTCGTCGTCTTAGGCTTCCCGCATGGTTGGTTCGTGTCTTTTGTTATGGTTGTGTGTATATATGAACATCACATCTTGAGATTTATACATGAACAAGATTTCTTGATAGGAAAGCAACACGGGCAAATAATCTCATGCACATTTTTTTTTTTTTTTTTTTTTTCAAGTTGTGGCAGTGATTGTGTAGATACAAGGCAGGAAGCTGTTATTACTCTGCTGGATAATTAAACTTGTACATATGTTCAGCTGACGTTGACCATTATGATGATGATGACTTTTTTCTTTGTAAAATTTAGAAAGAGTGGGGTTAGTTGCCGCCAAGGACATTGACAAACAAAGCACAGGACAAGACACGATGCATTTCGACCTCTTGGGTCTTCTTCAAGCAAAAAAAAAAAAAGATCACATTTAACATTTAGGACAGTACAAACAAAGAACGAAGAGAGACTTATCTGATGTCCATGTGGTGTGCTGTGAAGAATGTTCTTCACAGCATACCACATGGACATCAGATAAGTAAGTCTCTCTTCGTTCTTGTTTGCACTGTCCTGAATGTTAAATGTGATCCATTTTTTTTGCTTGAAGAAGACCCAAGAGGTCGAAATGCATCGTGTCTTGTCCTGTGCTTTGTTTGTCAATGTCCTTGGCGGCAACTAACCCCCACTCTTTCTAAATTTTGCTTCGTTCTCCGCCATCAGTCGCTCCATTTTGATACTTTTTTTTTTGTAGTCTGAAGATTGAAGGCAAAAACTCCCTCTTCTAGATCTGGCACAGACTTTGAAGTAATTGGCTTAGCAGTGTGGGGGACACTTTTTAAGACACTCTCTGATGAGATGGATTGGAATTGGTAAGTTTCTGGCAGAGATACTGCACTAGACACATATGGCATCATGTCATGAGAAGTTATTATACCGCAACACAGATTTGTCGCAAATACTGGCTCAATTGATCATCAAACACTCAGTGTGTAAAAGTGATTTTTATTGTGATTTGCACAATTTTCATGTGTATTTGAATTTACATGTTCTGCAAGTTTTCAGAAAGTTGGGCAATTCTAGAATTGTTCAGGCGCTATCGGTAATCTAACTTTTGCTGCCAATACTGGAACTGTGCCCTTGCTGTGGACAGCATTATTCTTTGTGCTGATGGCACCATGCACATCTTGGAATCCTGGGGACAGTTAAAATCATCCTGATGCTTTTTCTTACCTGTCACCAGAAACATTTCAAACAAAACATGCTGACTGACCTCTGACAGTCTGTGTACAGATCTTTTGGCTACCTGTCAGTGACAGGCAAGAACCTTAGAGTGGTGCATCGTATGCAGTGCTTGGAGTCTCAGTCTTGGAGTCGCAAGATGCAACATTTGGTTCTCTGTTTTTGGAATTGACCTGGATTTGGTCATGCTGCAAGTCAGTTGGCAAGATGCAACAGAGCAACGTTGTCACTCTTGAGAGACAGACAGACACAGACAGACATACAGTCAGAGACAGACCGGGGTGTGTGTGGGGTAAAATACACAGAGGGAGGGTTGTTGAAGAGTTCCAGTACCAGTTCATATGAGGGCAATGATGCGGTCATCCTTAGGAGATGAGGAACAGATGATTACCTGATGTGAAACTTGGATGCCCTACTATTCTGTCTTTCCCAACCCCTGCACTTTTAATATTATCAAAATTTATCCATGATGAATGCTGTTGTTTTAGTGCCATATCATTTGAAAAATATGTGAACCTGCTTTCTCATTCCTGCATGGAGGCAATTTTCACCAACATGCCAGAAGTTGCCCTGCCAGGTTTCAAATAGAAAGTACAAGTTTGCCATGGCACATTTCTAGCTTCCTGTTTGTCTGCTATGTGGTTGATTAATATGGAATGCTCCAAAGAGTATATTGTAACATTAAGACTAAAACAAAACATCAGAATCAATATTAGATTAGTAGGCCATCAAATTAACACACAAGCTCATGAGTAACAAGCCTTGTTGAGGAAAAGATCAGAAGAATCGTCCAGTATGGACAATAAGCTGTGGGGAGAAACACAGACGCAAACAAACAACTTCTCAGCCATGATGAAAATAACTCGGCAAGGATTTACAGAAAGGAGAGTTGGGACAGAAGGAAAGGGGAAAGCTGAAAGGGGATGAAAAAAAAGAATGTGAAATAGTAAGCAAGCTCTGTAACCCTTCACCGACAGTGTATGAACTGTTGAAGTCTGTGATGTGAAGAGAACCATTGGTTGCACCGATCGAAGAGTTTCTGCCCAAGGTATATAAAAGTCAGCGATACACAAGGTAGACAAATGGCTCTTTCACCAGTGTTCACACTTGAACGCCACCCATTTCATCCTACGTCCTACCTTTACTGCCTGTATCTTACTTTTCCCCTATGTTTAAATCCTGGCTGAGTCATTTACTTAGACCGAGGGCTTAATTTGTTTGCACTTGTTTTTTTTCCCACACTCGGTGATAATTCTTATGCACAAATGTGCGTCTCTTACACATAAACTTCCCACCCGACGCACTGATTTTCTCCAGTATGCATTACAACTCTAAGCAGTGCATCACGCAAAAGGGTTTTCGTCTTATCCGCCACAATCAATGTTAAAAACTTTAATTTCCTCAACATTTCAGAACGTTCTGAATCGATGACACCAGGGTAAAAAAAAATTTACAGGGGCTTGTAGTCAAATGGTTATTTTTTTTAATCTTTGGACCTGAAGGTTGTGAGTTTTAACCACTTGTGGGTTTGAAAACCACCTTTGTCCACCCAGCAGTAAATGGATACCTGATTCAGTTCAGGGAAGGTGAAGGCAGGATAGGGCTCTGCCTTCATGCTGTACCCTAGACGCACCTCTGACAGTTCACTGCCCCAATGGCCGACAGGCTGTGGGAGCTTTAACCTCTGTTTGAAAAGAGATTTTGGCTCTTGACATACACCAGGTCTTTTGGTGACTTGACATCACTTTGCTAATTCAGGATACTATTCTCGAGTCTTTGCCCAATACCAGCGGACAGCTTATCTGAATGCAGTCTGATTGTTTGTAGAACAGACGTTGAATATTTCTTAGAATGAGCAGGCAAAGTTGGAAATTCAAGAAAATGTCTGGACGGTTCTGAAATTGCCTCAGGTTCCTGAAATGCACTGAATTACCTATACCTGTGTGGCATTTTTTTTGTGAATGAGAGACCTGTATATTCCTTGTTCTTGAGAAGCATGCAGTATTGGAGGGTATTTTTTTGTTTATATTTTGTTATCTGTATTGAAGTTGGACCAATACATGAAGCATCACAGTCTCTGTTCTTTCTATACTGGCTTCTATGAAGACTATTTCTCATGACAAAAAGTGAAAAAAAAAACACACAAAAAAACAAGAGATGAAAAGAACAAACATGTGGACTGGTTGTATTTCTTGCTGTTGAAAGGCAGGATCTGAATGTATTTGAAAGCAGAACTTTTCAGTTCTTCTTTACTTCTGTTTTTTTTTTTTTGTCTTTAATGAGATTTTGATTTTTAACAACAAATCAAATTTGAGTTAAAAATTGCAAGACAGATTGACATTACAGTTTGTATGTTTCAAATAAAGCTGCTGTGTCTGTAAATGAATGAAGATGCGTGTCACTGTTGCATCAACCTGTCTGTTGGGGCGAAACACCAATATTGATCTGCAGCAAGCACCTGCAATATTCTAGAATAATTGTAACATACATAAATATATTGTGCATTATCCTGATAATCTGCAGTAGCATCTAAGCACATCGCAAAAGCAGCAAGAAACTCGATTTTCTCAGTTCAGTGTTACGTGCACTTGCACACTCACACACACCTGTAGATAACCCACATGTGTGTGCACAGACACACTCGCATGCACATGCACATATATACAAGCAGTGTCTTACATTCACACTCACACAAATGAGTGCGTGGACATGCTCTCTTGCTTTCATACAAACATACAGACACACATGGACAAATACACCTGCATGTACAGAATGCATGCATACATACACATGCACACACTATGCATGCATGCATGCACATACACAGGCACACACACAGGCCACACACACACATACACATGCAGATATGCATGCACACACACAGATACTTTACACAGGTAACATGCATGTGCACACACACACACACTTCACACACACACACACACACACACACACACACATATATACACACACAAACAGTAAAAATGTCAAGTGCCAATGCTTTTTTTTTTTTTTTAAATGAAGTTGCTCAACTATTCGTGATAATAATGTGGATTTAGAAGAAAAGGATCCTCACTTTAATATTCATATTGATTGTTTACACTTTACATGACATTAATGTTTGTCCCCGAGATTGATTGTTTACATTTTACATGACATTAATCTTAGCCCTGAAGATCAATTACAAGTAATTTTGAGGGGGGGGGGGGGGGGGGGGGCATATGTTCATCAGACTGTGTTAAGAAAAAAAAAGAAAATAATGCTGAAACAGATGTGTGTGACTTTTATTTTAATTCTGGAAAGTAAATGAAATGTAAAGTGAAACACTGAAAAACAACAACAGTGAAAAATACTTCCAAACGGTGGTTTGTATTTGATGGCATCCACGTTTGCCACAGCTGTGATACAAGGCAGAGAATTAAGCAGAGACTGAGCAATACCAGCATTCCTGCAGCCAGGAGGAGCAGGAGGGAAACTGCGAGACAGGATTGTTGTGAATGAGTTAGATGGGCCGATGCTGCCAGGAATGGCACGCTCATGTACTTTTAGTTGACAGATTTGTGTTGCTCCTACCAAATGTTGTGCATGTCTTTTACAGTTCGATGTTGTTAGGACTGATGTGCAGCGTTGGTTCTGTTTATGATCACTGTTTGGTTTCAGTGCGTTTAGATGTTGTACTGTTATTGATCGCTCCTCAGTTCTTTCTGATGGACCTAGATCTAAATGGACTATGACTGTGTTTTGTGTACTATGTCAAACAAACCATCATGACTCAGAAAAAATGTGCCTGATTTCTACGGATGTTTTTAAAAAAAAAAATTTATGTACATCATGAAATGAATGATTTGTGCAGCTGTCCATTGTGTTGTACAACATTTGGTATGGCTGCTATTTCATTTTTATTTCTTTTTCATGTTTCATCAGTCATGGCTGCTATTTCATTTTTATTTCTTTTCATGTTTCATCAGTCATGGTTGCTATTTCATTTGTATTGTTTTTTCATGTTTCATCAGTCATGGTTGCTATTTCATTTGTATTGCTTTTCATGTTTCATCAGTCATGGTTGCTATTTCATTTTTATTGTTTCTCATGTTTCATCAGTCAGAAATGATTACAGGGTATTTTTTTCTGATTACATAAATCAGACTTAATCATATATCAAAGGGGTTTTTGAAAATTATAAAAAGAAAAAAAAAAAATGTTCTGCTCTTCACATTACGAACATTATTTGAAATAAATAACTATCATATCTTCTGCAAGTTTGAAATGGAAAAGAGAATGATTCAGTTGTAAATTGTTCAAAGAACATTCTGTGCTTGTCTTCGATGGTCCCTTGAATTGTCCTTGTAAAGGAAATAAAAATGTCATATCACTCTTGCCTTTGTTCATTCTGTGGAGAAGTCCAGTGTGTTGCAGTAGATGGTGGAGTGAGTGTTAGCTGTCTCTGAATATGGCCAAAAATGGGTGAAGAAAAGTTTCTACTTTAGTAGTGTCACTTTTCAGACTCGGACCAGAAATTTGGCCAAGAAAATGATCTGAAAATGGCCCTTTTAACCCCAAAGAAGTTTTGGGCTGTTCAGCTCAGGACTGGAAAAATTTCCATCTGGCGCTTGGAGTGCCACTTTTCAGGTTCAGGACGGATATCCATTTTATAAAGAAATCTGAAAATGACTTTTAAGTAGAGAGTCACCACTGATAGTGAGCAAACTGCTGTCAGCATTATCCCTTCCAGAGCCCATTTGTGGGCAACTTTGCCAGGCTTCCCTCATGTAGACAATGGAGAATTGATTGACTTGCGTGCAGAGAGAGCGAGACCTGTGCCGACAGGTCAAAATCCAGATTTCTGCATTATGAAAACTATCTTTCTTTAAACAATTTCAGGTCTGCAGTTTGTTATTTCGGCAAGTAGCCTAAGTCAAGACTTTTAGTGAGTGAAATGAGATATTTTAGCACTTATGCTGAGTGAAATTAGAACAAATTTGACATACGTTTTGAAAGTCGAAGCCCCCTCAGCCCTTCCCACAATGTACCAACACTGTTCCTCATGATGATGGGTGCCATGGGCTGCAGAAGGAATTTCAAGAAATGCAATGTTAAGATCAGTGGATGAGGGCGACTGCTGGGATTTCAATGCAAAACCATCCACACTCTAGATGGACACCCTATCAAACAAGCTCACATGCACGCACACGTGCATGCACACTCTCAGAGACAAGCATACATATGCAAGCATATGCAGTCATATACACACACACACACACACACTGTATACAGGTTCATACAAACCTGCTCATGCATACACACACAAGCATAACAGCACACATGCGTATATGATGGTGTGCCCAACAAGCCCTGAATTCATCTGGATATGAAATCAAATCCTCCATATCCGCTGATAGCCACATTCCTTTTTGTTGAAACCTCTCATCATGTTGCCAAGGGAGAAAACCGTGTACAGCTCCATCAGTCTGCTTTTTGTTGTTATGAAAGTGTTTTTTGACGATGAGTGAAAGGAAATATGTACCTTTAAGTGTGCTGCACTGAATTATTATCAGAATGTGATGGACGATGAAAAATACCCGGTCAAGTTTACTAGCGTTATGTGGGAATCAAACTTCAGTCATCAGAAGGGCAAAAGGTAATTAATTAACCAACCGAACTAGATTCCTGCGACCATTATAAATCCGCATCCAAGGCATTATCAAATGTGCCTTCAAATCCAACATGATGGTGCCAAGTAAGTAAATAACGAACAAGAGTACTGTACACTGTGACGTAAAAAATTGCTAAAATTTTTCATTTCTTCATTTACTGTGGATATTCGTTCAGTTACTGCTCAAAAACCAGACAGATGGAACAACTGACTCGATGATTGCTACGCAAAATATGGGGGCATGTGAGGGGTGGGAGGGGTTGAGTGAGGTGGGGAAACAGTATGAGCAGGGACGACGACATATGCCGTCAGAAGAGATACAAATTAAATTACTTCCAGCAACAATTTTGTGTTCTAACAGGCATTTTCACTGTGCGCTCAAACAGTTTCACCAACATTCTCTTGCTGTGCTGGATCACTGATGAGGGGCATGTTGCACGTGTAACGACCAGGGGAGTCCCTGCCCGCCGCTGTGTTGCCTTTCACTGTTACGAGTCCCACCATTTCCCTCCTATTTTTGTGTTCCCAGAGAGTCATCACTTTCACATTCGGTACATATGAAGTTCCATTTTCTAGCTGTATCGGAATTTTGTTTTGGTTTCGTTCATCGTTTGAGAGAGAGAGAGAGAGAGAGAGAGAGAGAGTACAAACACGAAGTGTTTTATTCAGATTTTGGCCTAGACCCCTATCTGAAGGGGATGGTCATTCACCGACTCATATAATCTCTCACACACAGAGATATACATACATAACATGGAATTTAGTCGCTGGTCATAAAGCATTTGTTATGCGAGAGAGGAGGGAGAGATAGCAGGGGGTAAGAGGGATAGAGAGAGGGAAACAGAAGGAAAGGGACGAGCGAGCGAGCAAGGGGGGGGGGGGGGTGAAGGGGTTAGAGACAGACGGGGAAGGAGTGAGCAAGAGACTGAGAGACCGCACAAAAACGAAAAGAAGTTTTGAGTGCTAGTGATATTTAATGCTGTTTTCGTATTGACAGCAAAATTGGTTCTGATCCAAAGAAGGCGGCAGGTCACAAATCCAGTCACCACTGTGATGAACAAGGATATAGCTCTCTGACGGTTTCACGTTCCGAGCTCACATGTGATAACAGTCGGCCTTGTCGCCCAGCTTGATGGACACGGTGAGGACATCAGCCAATGCCGCTGCGCAACAAAAACAAAACCATCAGTATTCTAATGCTAGAACAGCGGTTATCTAATGCTGGAACAGCAGAGAAACGTTTCTGAAAGTGCACACAAGAGCTTTATGGTCAAGAAAAGAGGCATTGAATAGTAATTTGGATGGCATCTTCAAGAAATGTTTTCCCATTCCGTCACAATCAATCTTCTGTTCTCATGTCTGTGGTTAATCATGCATATGCGAATTAAAAAACAAACAAACAAGATCCTGTAACAAGAAAACGTAAAATCGTCCTTTCGGTTGCTTTTTTACACCCTTTCCTTTCCTAACTCGACTACAAAGTGTGATAATCTATCGTAAGAAATACAGCTACTTAGGGAAGTGTAGATCTACATTAAGTAATGTAATTACTTCATCCTGAACATAGTTCTTTTTCTTTTTGAAAATTCTTCTTCGTATTTAATCGCTGAGGTAGCTCTTGTCCACAGGTTGATGACAGCATGATACGTAGATTATGACGTAACATGGTATGACACAACTGAATTTCAAAGCGTAGTGTGTCTTTTCGGGAGCAGAATGGGAAATAATGTTCTCATGGAAGAAAAGAAGATGGACATAAAATTTACAGCATCATCTGTGACATACCAAAAAGAGAGAAAAAAAAGAATAAAGAAAAAGGAGGGGAGAGGGGAAGAAGTGTGAGGAGGGTAGGTTTTTCTAACGGAAATGTTGTTTCAGTGTTTTACTGTCTGTTAAATTTTGGCTTAGTGGTCTGATGTACACGTAGAGAAAGAATTTGTTACCTAACATAGTTGTTCAACTCTCATGTGTACTATATGTCGTATTATTCCATTTCTGAAACTTTTGCATATGCTGTGCCCGCGCTAGCGAGAGAGAGAGAGAGAGAGAGAGAGAGAATTTGATTGTATGTGAGAGTATGTGTGTGCGTGCGTCCATACGTTTTTGTGTGCGCGCGTGTTGAGTGTGTGTGTGTGTGTGTGGGGGGAGGGGGGCACAGTTGTGTGTATATGCGCATGTGTGTGTGTGAACCCTTGGTTCATTTTAGGCCTTTGCCCAACCATAAGAACAGACATAACCAGAATTCAGAAACCCATACATGTATAATTTAC
>JADBJO010001753.1:190000-200000 GCA_016801955.1 Conus betulinus
ATATATATATATATATATATATATATATATATACACGCGCTCGCGCGCGCACGCGTCAGTTCAAGTTCTCAATGTTTGCATTCGTCACATGTAAAAAGAATCATTTGATTAAAAGTTGGATGGACATGGGGATAAAACTCTTTTTTGTTCACACAGTCTAAATTTTGGGGTCCTATAACGTCTTCCAGATGGCAAAAGTTCATAGTACCAACTAAGATAATGGCTGCTGTCGCTCACAATCATCTGCGCCTTTCGAACTGCTCTTTGTTCAAACACCACATGTCTCTCACCCACAATCTTGCTACAGACTTTCACCACCTTGTTCAACACATTCTTACTCTTCACGGTTAGGCTTCCATACCAACAGGTAAAAGAGAAAGTCAAGGTGGACTCGATAAAAATCTGTAAAATCATTGCAGCACTTTTCTATTTACATTGAGGCTTCTGAGCTTCTGAAGCAAAAAGATCCTTGATTGACCTTTCTTGTGGATAAAATTAGTATTTGCTATAAAATTTGATTGTCATTAATTATTGTACACAGATATTTATACACACTCACACGTTCAACTTTCTCACCGCTGATTAATGGTCCGGAACATCTGGGGGATTTTTTCGAAAATCGATCAGCAATTCTTTTGTCTTTTGAACATTTAGGTTGAGATAATTGTCTTCACACCAAGCAGCAAACAGCAGCAAACACGATCACAGTACACGATCACAGTACACGGAATGACAGTTTGACAGATCTTGGAGAACAGAGTCATCAGAATATTTCACAAGAGGAGTAGTATCATTGCCAGTACAATCATTTGTGTATGGATTAAAACAACACAGGTGAAAGAACAGTGCCTTGAGGAGAGCCAGTAGATGTGTTACAAATAGATGAAATAGCTTGCTGAAATCGAACAGACTGTGACCTATTGACAAGGAAACTAATTATCCACAGAACAAGATGAGGATTAACATCATAAGACAACAGTTTTGGGGCCATTAAGTGAGGCTGGATAGTATTGAAGGCAGAAGAGAAATCATGAACAATATGCAAACAAATGAACCAGGCTTTTCTAAATGAGAGTAAGCATTGTGGAGGAGGTGAGAGTGGCATCGTCAGTACTTAGGTTTGGCTTGTATGCAAATTGATTTGGATCTTGATACGGAGCAGTTTCTAGAATTATGTTTTTAGAATGAGTCTTTCAAAACATTTCATAACAATAGAAGTGACAGCAACAGGGCGGTAATCATTGAGAGAGACAGGTTTGGTTTTCTTAGGCATTGGACAAATAAAAGATTTTTTTCCACAAGTCAGGCACACAACAATCTTTTACAGACCATGAAAACAATACACTAAAAACATTGCACAACTGTGACGCACAGGATTTTAAAAGCCGTCCACCAATATTATCAGGACCTACAGCTTTCTTTGTTTTTAGCTTAAGAAACAGAGTCTGTACTTCTTGCGCCTCAATCTTTACACTTTCATGATCAGTTTCTCTAGAAACACTGCTAGAGTCATTATGTAACTGTTCGTACAAGTTTTCTGTTACTTTCTGTAGTTTATCTTTCAAATCGTCACGTTCAAAGCGGCAATAAAATTTGTTTAACTTTTCCGAAAACTCTTTCTGTTCTTCTAAAGCCATGACTGATGCGGGGATGTTTGTTCTTGTTTGACCTGTGAGAGTTTTTAACCCTTTCCTTGCATCAGCCATGTTTCCTTGTTGAAACTGAGATTCTACTTTCTCTTTATAAACATTCCGTTGTTCTTTAATTTCTTTAGCAAGTACTTTTTGAACTGATTTTCTGTCTGGTTTACTACCAGTCTGAAAAGCAGTTTTCTTTTTATTGAGAGTCACTTTAAGGGATTTTGTAATCGAAGTTTATAGTTAGGAAATATTTTTTACTATCTTTTGGGGGATGATCAGATCTTCACAAAAAGATATGTAACTCGACACGACATCGGTAGCTTCACTGTGTCACATGAATTAATAAAAACTTCCCATTCAATACAAGGAAGATAGCATCATGGTCTGAATTTCCAATGGCAGGAAGAGCTATGGATTTGTAGGCGTGAGGTATGCTGCCATAACACAGGTCAACAGTTTTGTTTTGACGGGTGGCACATGTAACATATGACACACACACACACACACACACACACACACACACACACACACACACACACACACACACACAGAGGGGTGGGGGGTGGGGGGGGAGAGGTGTTTACCCTTCAATGGAGAAGTAATTGGTAGTGGCTGTGTTCAGGTCGGTGTAGGACGTGCTCAGCAGTCTGCCCTGTGTGAAGAAGCTGGTGAAGGTAGAGCCGACGCCATCGAATACCAGTCTCCTCTGTTCCACGCCGTTCTTGTACAGAGCCACCTTCACCTGGAATAAAAACAGAATACCAAAAAAGTACACACTGTCTTTGGGAACATTACTTCAGGAGATAGAGACTTCCTCTCTCTGTCTTTGGAAACATTCTGTCAGGAGATAAGAGACTCTCTTTCTGTCTCTGTCTTTGAGAACATTCTGTCAACAGACAGACTCTCTCTCTCTCTCTCTCTCTCTCTCTCTCTCTCTCTCTCTCTCTCTCTCTCTCTCTCTCTCTCTCTCTCTCTCTCTTCTTCTTCTTCTTCTTCTTCTTCTTCTCTTCTTCTTCTTCTTTTTCTCTGCTTCGTCTCTGTCTTGGAGCATATCTCACCACTCCTGTGTACAGCCTGTACACAGAGGCAGGTGAACCCTCACTGTCCACCGCAGGCTGAAACTGTCCTTGAATTACTATATCAGACTGTTCTCGGAACCGGAAAACCTTGCCTATGACTGTGTCTTTGACCCTCAATTTCACAGTAAATTCGAAAACAAGCCTAACTGTATTCCGCCGTTTGGTCTTCGTATGCAGCCTCATGCGCAGAATGTAGGTCTAGACCTAGGCTAGACCTAGGAGTTGTGTCTGATTTTTCCAAGTTTCGAGATAAGCCTCCGTGGACCTTTTCTACACCAGAGATTCGTTTTGACCTTGCAACTTTTCGCAAAGAATCTACCAGCTCTCTGGCATACAAGGCATTGTTTGCCGATCTCTGTTCAAATTTCCATCCTGTCAGAAAATTTTCACTGACGGTTCCAAGTCTGAAGTTGGAGTGGCCTGTGCAGCCTATTGCCCTGGTGCTCCTTCTCAAATACTGTCAGAACATATTCCTTCAGATGCTTCTGCTTACGCTGCTGAACTTACAGCTCTGGCTCTGGCGCTGAGGATAATCTCACAATCTACGAAGAGGGACTTTCTGGTTCTGTCAGATTCGCTGTCACCTTTGGAGGCCATAGCTGGCCGCAACCTCAAGCATCGTGAACTTCTCCACTTCTTTGAACTTTTTACCAGGTTGAAAGTGGAGGGTTACAACATTGTCCTGGCTTGGGTTCCCGGTCATGCTGGCACCGGAGGGAATGAAATGGCTGATGGCCCGGCCAAGAATGCCACAACAGGGAAAAATTGTCCAACATATATATCCCCTGCTCAGATCTGAAACCCAAAAATTTTCTATTTGTGTCAGAGACTTCTGGCGGAAGATTGGAATACAGACGGATAACAAACTCCTTCAGATCCGTCGAAACCTTAAGGAGTTCCTCTCATCCACGTCTGGTGGTCGTAAAGAAGAAACGGGTTCTATGCCGGCTGCACATCGGCCATTCGTATTTTACCCATTCATACCTTTTAAAGAGTGAAGAAGCTCCGTGGTGCATTCCATGTCATGTACCACTCACAATGAAACATGTTCTTTTCAGAGTATTGGGACTTGCATGATGTGAGACACAAACATTTTACAGCAGATTCCATGAAAACCTTGTTCAGAGACGTTCCGCCTGATGCGATCTTTGAGTTCTTGAAAGAGATTAATATTTTTCATCGGATCTGAGATTTTACAATGGACAGATTTTTAACAAACTTTCGGATGGGTTTTTCGATGTTTTTTTAATTAAAGAATTGTGTGAATGAATGACTTGTGAGTTGATGTTAACGTGGTGACAGCCCTGATGTGGCCCTTTGTGGTCGGCTGGGCTATTAGCAACATTATCTTATCTCTCTCTGTCTCTGTCTCTGTCTCTCTTGTCCTCTGTCTTTGGGAACATTCTGTCAGCAGACAGACTCTCTCTCTCTCTCTCTCTCTCTCTCTCTCTCTCTCTCTCTCTCTCTCTCTCTGTCTTTGGGAACATTCTGTCAGCAGACAGAGACTCAGAAGTGTGTGTGTGTCTCTCTCTCTCTTTCTGTGTGAATGTGATCTCTCCTCTCTCTCTCTGTCCCTCTCTCTCTCTCTCTTCTCTCTCATACTCCTTCTCTCTGGTCTCCTATCTCTCTCTCTCTCTCTCTCTCTCTCTCTCTCTGTCTTTGGGGAACATTCTGTCAGCAGACAGAGACTCTCTCCTCTGTCTCTCTCTCTCCCTCTCCTCTCTCTGTCTCTGTCTCTCTCTTTCTGTCTGTCTCTCTGTCTCTCTCACTCTGTCTCTGTCTCTCTGTTGGGAACATTCTGTCAGCAACAGAGACTCTCTCTCCTCTCGTCTCTGTTTGGGAACATTCTCAGCAACAGAGACTCTCTCTCTCTCTCTCTGTCTCTGTCTCTCTCAGGGACAATGCCAGGGTGGGAAAATCTGACGGCTGATTTTGTTAGTGAAGGTCAGATCAGGTTAAGTTTGCATGTGCCTGTGGTTGTAGGCTTGTGTGCGACGAACGCCGTGTACCTGATGTGGAAAAATTTTTTGCTGAGTCATGATGTGTTCAAACGGATCCAGGTCCCAATAACTACGCAGAAACGTGTGACATGAAAGACACGGAAAAGGGCAGGGCGGAGAGTGTGATGGTGGAGGAGGAGAAAGGGTGCCTCTGATAATCTCTCTCACATTCTAGCAGCTATTGAGGCCCAAAGTCAGTCATTCAAAGCACAGTTTGACATACAAAACACACACTTAACTGAACTTAGGGAGGAACAATTACAACAGAACAGAATCATCAGAGACGAACTGGGTGAGATAAAGCAAGGCCTAACTAAAGTAGCGGAAAAGTGTGATCAAATAGACCAACGATGTAGCAGACTAGAAGAAGAGAATAGTTTGTTATGCAACAGAATGGACACTATGACTGCTGAGTTGGATGATCTGCACACAGAGGCGAAAGAAGGGAGAGATAAGTGTGCGTGTGTGTCTGAAAGAGTGGAAGAACTGAAAGAAGAAGTAAATAGACTGACTGATGAGATTGACAAATTAGAGGATTTCTCGCGGCGGGATAATCTGCGTATGTTTGGGGTCCCTCCTGTGCATGATGGTGGGAGGGAGGGGTATGATGCGTGTGCTCGTGCGGTGTGTGAGGCATTGAAATGGGTGGAGGGGGGAAGAAAGTGGACAGAAGATGACATTGTAAGGGCACACAGAGTGGGGCGGGCTAGGCCGGGGGAGCCACGGGCAATGATTGTGAAATTTAGTCAGTGAAGAATAATGATGAATTGCTCTGGAATAAAGAAGTAAGAGGTCAACTGAAGAAAAGGGGTCAGACTGGCGACAGATTTAACTCGCAGGCAACAAAACATTGTACAAATGGCAAAACAACAAGGGAAAATAGCAGTGTTTGTCAAAGGTAAGCTGACCGTTCAAACACGTAAACCAGAGAATGACAGACAGTTTGGGGAAAGAACTGATGATGATGTTCGTGATGTGCCTGTACCTGAGCCCACCACCACCCCTAACCCCAAACCCTACCCCTTTCCTCGTCCACCATGGAAATCAACCCACTCTCTCTCCCATCGCGCGCCCCCCTCCCTCCGCTTCCACCACAGGTTGCTGATGAAGCACGTTGAAAACCCCGCAGACAGGAGACCAGAGGGAGGAGGGTGGAGAGCGTGCATCACCAGCCTCTCTCTCTCCCTCCACAACAGAAGGGGGTGACAGGAGGACACGCAGTACGGCGAACAGTTCTGGTTCAGGTGCACCAAGCCAGGTCACTGGTACGCAACGTGCAGGCAACGGGAAACTCGCGAAATCGCAGGCAGTCACACTGGGGCCGCGTTCATACGCTGGCTCCCTTGCGGGTGATAATGCACGACAGACAGGGATGGGCAATTACCTTAGCGGGCAAAACAGTAACTTGAACAAAGCTAGCTCACACAAAAGGGGGACGTACGTCACGCTCGAGTACCAGCAATAATAAATAACATAAGGCCGATCATCAAACGTCAAGACTTAATTTCCTAAATTACAATGTTGAAAATTTGAAAAATAAACTTGGTGACATTTCTTTCCTTGATTTTGTTAACAAATATGATATAATTTTGTTTAACAGAAACGTTCATCGATCATGCATTTGATTCAGTTTTCACTTTTAAAAATTATGTTGCATTTTTAGCTTGTGCTAGAAACTGTCTGTTCATGGACGCGTTTCTGGAGGAGTTGTTGTTCTTGTTAAAAAAGACTTAGCAAACTTTATACAAAAAATTGAAATTGATTGTGAGAATGTTGTCGTGATTCAAATTGATAAATGTGTGTGTTTGGCTTAGATAAAGATGTTGTGTTTGTGGGGTGCTATGTTGTCCCTGAAGGAGGGCCCCTATATAGACAAACTAATCTCACAGATGGTATACTTATGCTTGAAGATAGTCTGCTGCAGTCTCTTTCTGATAGTAATGTTTATTATTATTATGTGTGGTGATATGAACGCCAGAACGGGTTGTGAGCAGACAAAGGAGGAGAAATGTGTATAATTATGTTTAATGTGCAAAATGATGATGACGATGATAATGATGAAATTGTTTCTATGAAAAGATGTTCAAAAGAGATAAAATTGTAAACAAGTTTGGTCGTTCCTTGTTGGACCTTTGCTTTTTGTTTGATTTGTGTATTCTGAATGGTTCGTGTGACACTGATGCTGATGGTGAATTTACCTTTGTTGCTCCTCAGGGTTGTAGTGTAATTGATTATTTTCTAGTATCTAGTGAACTATGTTTATATTGTGCTTTAAAGGTGGGGGGATACTCTCTTTTCTTGGCATTTGCCAGTTCAGTTTACATGGAATTATTGTCCTGTTAAAGCAGATGTACCGTTAGTTGACAGGGTGAGTGAGGAGCGAGTGGTGTGGACAGAGGAAAATGTACAAACGTTTAAGAATGAATTGAACTCTGATGATTTTAAACAATGTTTAGTTACAGCTATGAACAACATGACAGTTGATGTAAATAAGTGTGTGGATGGTTTTGTTAATGCTTTATATGGAGCTGCGGCATGTATGGTAAGGAAAGTAGGAGGGAAAAAAAAAACAAATGAAGATTGGTTGACGATGATGAATGTGAGAAAAAGAAGAGGGAAGTAAAGAGATTACTACAAATATTTAGAAGGGCTAAATCAAAAGAGACAAAAAAAGAGAAAAGAGTAATTTATATACAAAAGAAAGAAAAGAATATATTGACTTAAGAAAAAAAAAAGAAAAGAAAATTTGATGAAAACAGAATATTAAAGCTTAAACAATCAAAATGATCCCAAATTGTTTTGGAGTACAATACGATCAGTTAACAGGAAATCCACCATTTACAATGAAATAACATCACAGCAATGGTTTGACCATTTCCATAGTGTTCAACTCTCTTTGTAATGGTCAAAGTGATCCAGCAGTAGATGAAATAGAAGATGAACAAAATGATGAGCTTTTGTTTGATGACCCTATAACTACAGATGAAGTAAGCAAGCATTAGAAATTTGAAAACTGGTAAAAGCCCGGGACCAGATAGAATAATAAGTGAAATGCTAAAACATGCCAATGACTATGTGATTGATTTCTGTATTTCTTTATTTAACCATTTGTTTAATCATGGATTGTTTCCCCTGTCGTGGTCAACGTCCATTATTGTACCCATCCATAAAAAAGCAGACCCAAATAACCCAGACAATTATAGAGGTGTAGCTCTCACAAGTATAATTAGTAAAGTATATACTCATGTTTTGAATAGAAGATTGACACAATGGGCTGAAAAAAGGAGAGGAAAATTGGGGAAGAGCAGGCGGGGTTCAGGTCAGGGTATAGTACAGTTGATCATATTTTCACATTATATGCTTTAGTCCAAAAGTGCCTAAAGAAAAATACTAAACTATATGTTGCTTTTGTTGATTTTAAAAAGGCTTTTGATTCTGTTAATAGAAATGTGTTGTGGCAAGTTCTTAGAAAAACAGGGGTTAAAGGAAAATTGTACTATGCTCTTCGTGGTGTATATAATTCAGTTTTAGCATGTGTTCGTGAGAAAGGATTGTACAGTGACTTATTCAATTGTCCTAGAGGAGTTGAAGCAAGGTTGTCTATTGAGTCCTCAAATGTTTGCATTTTTTTATAAATGAGATAGCTTTAGAAATGTCACATAAAGGCAAACATGGTATACAGTTGATTGCAGGTGCTGTTGAACTGTTTATGCTTTTATTTGCAGATGATGTAATCTTGTTCTCTAGTACTGTTGTTGGGTTGCAAAATCAAATAAATGTTTTAAAAAATGAAGCAGATAGACTTCAGTTAAGTGTGTTAATCTAGAGAAAACAAACATTATTGTCTTTCGTATGGGTGGTTTATTTATCCCAGCATGAAAAGTGGTGGTATGGAGATGTAGAAGTAAAAGTAACCAATAGTTATAAATATTTGGGGATGTTATTTACAACTCGTTTAAGTCTAAATGCAGGGTGGCGTGAAATCGGCAGAAAGGGTAAGAAGGGGGTTGTAGAAATTCTAAGATGCATGAAAAGACTTAATAGCATTGACCCTTCTTTGTTCTGGAAGTTATTTGACTCACAAATAGCGCCTATGCTGACTTATGCTGCAGAAGTTTGGGGATTAGAAGAAAATTTGGAAATGGAGAAGGTACATACTATGGCTATTAAAAGATTCATGAACATTCCACTGCATTCATCAAACACAATGGCTTATGGTGATTGGAAGATATCCTTTATTTATTCAAACGTTTTCAAAATCTATTAAGTATTGGTTAAAATTGACACAACTTCCAACATCAAGGCTATGTAGACAAGCATATGATATGCTATATTTACAAATGGAAAGTGGACACTGCAATTGGGTTAGTAAAGTAAAACATGTGTTAACTATTAATGGGTTTGGTATTGTGTGGCTCAGCAAAGAGGTAGGGAACGAAAGGGCATTTATGTCAGAATTTAAGGATCGCTTGATAGCCTGCTACAAACAGAATTGGCATTCAAAAATGGAAGAAAAGAAAATGACAAGTATTCATGGTTTTATTCCTTTAAAAGTATTCTTCAGCCGGAAATGTTTTTGAAATCTGTTACTAATAAACGGCATAGAAGCATATTGGCCAGATTTAGAAGTCGGACCCTTGGTTTTTAAAGCAAATAAGAAATGGTTCTGCAATGAAGTTTATGTTGATGATGTATGTGTGTTGTGTGTCCAGATAACAGTAAGGAAGATGAAGAGCACTTTTTATTTCAATGTAAGGCATATGAAGATAAAGGAAAAAATCAAAACTATTTATTTGATGCGAGAAAGACCATATACTTTGATTGAACTATTATCTTCTGATGATGGAAATATTCTTCGTCTGTTTGCTAAATATATGCTGAATGTTATGATATCAGAGAGAAAAAAATGTCGGTTGCTGTTTCCCTGTGAGACAGTGCTTTGGTTCTCCGTATGTCATAGCTGGTCATTTTAGGCCCACGTTTGGTGATCTTTTGTTTGTCGTTAACTTTATTATTCCCAAATAGATCAATACCGGGAATCGTGTTTGTAATGTATTATACATTTTTCGTTTCATGAATTCTTGACGCTGCATTAATGATAGCCCCCTTGACATGATCTGTCTCTGTCTCTCTGTCTCTCTGTCCTGTCTGTCTGTCTTGTTTTGGAACATTCTGTCTGTCTGGTCTATTTCTTCTCTCTCTGTCTATCTCTGTCTCTTTGGGAACATTCTGTCAGCAGAGAGAGGATTCTCTCCTCTCTCTCTCGTCTCTCTTCTCTCTC
>JADBJO010001753.1:207500-225000 GCA_016801955.1 Conus betulinus
TAGTAGCAGTATAGTAGTAGTAGTAGCAGTAGTAGTAGTAGCAGTAGTAGTAGCAGTAGTAGCAGTAGTAGTAGTAGTAGTAGCAGTAGTAGTAGTAGTGATGAAACGGTTTCTTGTGGCTCATCGGTGAAGGGACAACAGAGTGACCACAGTGTGCATCGCATACCTACATACATACAAACACACACCCGCTCGCACATATATACACGCACCGCACCGCACGCGCACGCACCCCCCCCCCCCCCCCCCCCCCACACCCCCCACACACACACACACAATTCCGCACGGGCGCACACACGCACACCAGAGAGAGAGAGGAGAGAGAGAGAGAGAGAGAGAGAGAGAGAGAGGAGAGAGAGAGAGAGAGAGAGAGAGAGAGAGAGAGAGAGCGCTACGCTACAGACAGACAGACAGACAGATTTTTACTCCGTTGTATTTTATTTCATCAGCCACCCGAAAAAACATAAAACCACTCGTCATGTTACGATGTTTTCTGTACTGCATTCCAAAGTTGCGGACGATGTAAGATGTGGAAGCAACTTTCGCCGCAGACCACCAAACTACTTCTCTGTCTGTCTGTCTGTCTGTCTGTCTGTCTGTCTGTCTGTCTCTCTCTCTCTCTCTCTCTCTCTCTCTCTGCTATTTGTATGTCTCTGTGTGTGTGTTCCTTCGTACTTCATTTTAACGTCTGTTCACTTTGAGTGATATTAGACGTGAATGAAAGAAGAGAGTGATTAACTGACTGAATGATTAAATGGATAAGCCTATGTGTTGTGTAAGCATGGATGTAGGCCTTTGTGTGTGAGTGTGTACGTGTATGCATCTGTATATGTGTCTAAACTGAACAATAAATAGATCATTAATCTTAAATACAACAATTAGAGGGGGGAAAAAAACTAACATATAGCAAGGAAACAAAAATCCTTCACTATCTTAAACAAAATGAGTTAGCTCAAAACTATCTAAATAAAAACCCCAATCGGACTATGTGTTAAGGATTCAGCAATTTCGAATGATTCAAAAGTAGATCTTGCAAGTTTTTTTCAGAAAAAATATTGGATCGTAATGATGTTGGTAAGAAAGTAGTAAACTTTGTGACAATGAACAAAATGTGGTTCAGTGTAATCTCTTTACCACAAATACAGGTAGTATTCTTACTAAACTTTGTTTTGAAAGCATTTAGCTTTAATCGAATTATAAGGGAAGATATTTGTCTGGAATAATAATTGGAAGATCAGTCATTTTTTTCTTAATACAAGGTCTATTGGAAAAGCTTCCCATTGGTTGGATGAAATCTCGGTATCAACATTTGTTTGAGCTCTTTTCCGTGCAGGCGATTCAAGGGTACCATAACATTCTACTACTGACGGTTTTATTTTCAACTCAGAAAATGACACACTGCCTTTTTTTAGCACTTTTTTCGCAGCCCTATCAGCCAATTCATTTCCAAGTATACCAAGTGTGTGTGTGTGTGTGTGTGTGTGTGTGTGTGTGTGTGTGTGTGTGTGTGTGTGTGTGTGTGTGTGTGTGTAAGTGTGTGTGTGTGTACGTGCGTGCGTGCGTGCGTACGCGTGCGTGCGTGCGTGCGTGTGTGTGTGCGTGAGCGTGGTAACATGTGTGAATATCATTTTCTTTTCTCAATATCTGAATTATAACTTCGCCTTTCTTTATTTTGTTTTATTCTGGCTCACTCCTTTGTTATGGGCCAGGGACCTAACCCAGTAAAACATTGTCATTCTCTCTCTCTCTCTCTCTCTCTCTCTCTCTGCAACTTTTTCTGCTTTCCTACGTCTGCCTCCTCAAAAGTAGATTTTATATTCAAGAACAACCCCAAGTCAACATGAACAACAGAGAGAGAGAGAGAGAGAGAGAGAGAGAGAGAGAGAGAGAGAGAGAGAGAGAGAGAGAGAGAGAGAGAGAGAACAAAACCGTCATAGGACTTGGAAATGCGACGACAAGCCGGCTTCAGTATGAGATTATTTCCAAAATGGCGATTCTTCAGCTACCGGAAACCAGGAAAGAACTATACGGTCCAGAGAGAGGCTATCCAAGACACGAAGAAATCTCCCGGCAGAACATGCAAATGATGAAAGCCAGAAGAACAGCAGTCTGCTTTATCTTAACTAGCAATGCCATTAGACCGTCAATCAGAGCCATAACCACGCAAATGCAATGATAATTGCCCATGACAAAATGTCAGGAAGATGAGGGTTTGCATCAAGCGAAACTCTACAGAAACAGACGCCTTTCAGCCTGTGTGCCGTGTGCATACAGGTCACTCCTTTAACACCCATTCTTATCTTTTGAAAGGTAAAAAAGCTCCGTGGTGCATTCCATGTCATGTACCACTCACAGTGAAACATATCCTTTTAGAGTGCTGGGACTTGCATGATGTGAGACATAAACACTTTACAACAGACCTTGTTCAGAGATGCCCCGCCTGATGTATCCTTTGAATTTCTGAAAGAGATCAACATCTTTCATCTGATCTAAGATTTTTACAGAAGAAAGATTTTTAACAAAATTTGCAGTATGTTTTTTTAAGGTGTGTTTTAAAGGGTGGTGTAAATGAATTTTTCTTTAATGACTGTGTATTGATTTTAACGCGATGACAGCCTTGCTATGGCCCTTTGCGGTCGGCTGGGCTATAAGCACCATACCTTTCCTGACTCGGTTTATCCACCAAACGGTATTGACAACAAGACACCGTTCGATCAACACAGACCTTGAGGCTGTCAAGGATATTCAGCAGAACAATTAAACACACTTGAACTAAAAGTGATACTTGAGGGAAAACTGAAGATTAATTCATTGAAATAAAGTTGAATGACTGATTAAGAATAATAAATTAGTGGACACTGGGAGTCAGAAGATGTTGAATAAATAAATGAAGAAACAAAGTTCTTTGTGGAGAGTACGCAAAACGGAGATGCAGATACTTGAACTGAACTGAACTATGATGTCAAACAAACAAACCGGAATAGTGAATAAGATTGAAATAAAAACAACGCCCGCGCTAACACACAGGCACAGCCATCCAAAACCTCTAGTAAGCAACAACCGATCGAATACGTCTACTCTAGCAATTGCGTAACCCTTAATGACGTAAAACTAGGAATATCTAAAGTAAAACAAGAGACGATTATGTAAACTACAGGTAAAACAAGAGACGATAATGTAAACTACAGGTAAGATCAAACAAAAGCCTGGCGACTGAAAGGAAAACTACGAGTTTGATGATTATACAATACGAACGGGACAATGGTGAAAATGCATTTAAATGAAATAGATACTCATTTCAGCGACGACAGAAGTCCTATGTTGAACGTCCAGGAATACTACCTTTACCCAGCAAACTATCGCCACAGAGACGGCGGCTGGACCTAGAAGCTGCTGCTTTACCTTGGTGACCTTTGCTCCTTTAGGCGATACAGAAGGCATCCACCTCTCCACAGAGGCCTCCAGGAGACCAAAACCTCAGCCATGGTCGACCAGACCTTCCAACTTCCAGCAAATCCTGCCCGTGTCCACCGTCTAATCATTGACAGTCAACACTGACAGATCGGTAGAAACAGATGTCTTCTTCTTCTGCGTACGCAGGCTGATACTCCTGCGGACACTCCCTGTATAGACAGGCAAGGATTAAAACCTCTCTACCCAACAAAGGGAGTGGAGTTTTGTGTGTATGACCGTTTTCTTTTTTTTTCTTTTTTTTTTTTTTTTATCCCGCCATTAAGGCAGTCATACTCCAGCTTCGGGGAAAGTGCCTGGTGTAATGATCATTACCTCGCTTACACTTTTGGTGTTCTCTGCCGGGTTTCAACTCAAAAAGTAATACTGTGCAATGGCCGAACAATGCCATCCCCCCCCCCCCCCCCCCCCCCCCCTCCCTAACTGACGGGTGCTGTTTTGATCCCTGGATCCAGATTGTACCCGACCAGCATCAGACTCTAGGTGTTGGTAAATTAGATTTTATAATCTAATAACATTTTCATTTTTTTTTCATGTCCTCTCATATCCACCGCAAGGGTATGAAGAGACGTATGCCAGCAAAGTACTCTTTTTTCTTTTCTTTTTACTTTTTCTTTCGACACTGTTGTCGGAGAGTTGTGGCCCTGTCCATGTTGACCTAACAGGAGAATGTCGACCGCTCTTCCGACCAATCGCAAGGGAGTTCACAGAAATCGATAAATCGTAGAATTCGACTTATGTATTAATATTTGGAAATGGATTGACGGAGATGAAAAAAAAAAAAAAAAAAACAAACAAAAAAAAAAAAAAAAAAAAAAAAAAAAAAAAAGATGGAAATAAACAAAACTTGTTCATTAGTATCTGCAAAGATTGACAGAGATATCAAAACAAAAATGGAGTGAAACAAATCTTGCTCATTAGTGTGTTTGTAAATGGATTGACAGAGATATGAAAAACAAAAAATGGAGTTAAACAAATCTTGCTCATTAGTATGTGTAAATGCATTGACAGAGACGAAAGACAAAAGTGGCGTTGAGCAAATCTAGTTTCTAGGTTAGCGTCTTTCTTTTCTTTTAAAATTCACTTCATCTTCGAAATAACAACCCGGCATACAAGTGTATTATCTTACAGAACAAGAGGTCCAAGAACGACTTTTGAAAAATTAATTTCAGCGATCATTTTAGTTCTCCTGCACTGAAAGTAATATTGTCATTTGATTGGTAGGAAGAATTATCAGTATTTTCATTCTGAAACACTTCAGAGTACACACAGCGAGCTCCATTTGTTTTCAAGAAGGTTGAAACCACAGTAAATTCAGTGGAGGGAATTTTTTCAGTCAGGAACGTCTCGCAGCCTAGTTTAAGATTTGCAATGGATGCACCGACAGCAACATTTAATTGCACGGCAGTAGCGTACACTGAGGCAGCAGCACAGCGTCATTTGGTTATATTGTCGAATTCAGAGACTGGCTGTGAGAGAAGTCATTCACTAGGAAGAAGAATCCTGGCAAGTGGGGGGTTGTGAGAAAAGTCATTAACTACGAAGAAGAATCCTGGGCAACTGGTTTGAAATCAGCCTGCAGAGAAACTGGAGCACTTCTGGACAAGAAGTCGATTATTCAATAAACATTTACATCATCTTTACCCAAGACAATAAAATAACATCATTGTTTTATAAACATAACAAATATTAAACAAACATTTCACGGTGATTAAAAGTAAAATTCATGCAATGAGGAGATGAAGATTGAAATTGATAAGAAATAGATAATTGTACGTTTTGTGCCCATATATAAATAATTCAAAACCATATTCAGCACATTTCAAATTCGATTGACGTTGGTAAAACTAAATTCTTATAAAGAGAATATCCTAACACGCTAGGACTTGGCTTTAAAATTGACATTGACATGGAAACATTGTCTCTCAGGACTTGTTTTAACATAGGCATTGACATGGAAGTATTGTCTCTCTCAGGACTTGGTTTTAACATAGGCATTGACATGGAAGTATTGTCTTTCAGAACTTGATTCTAAAGTAGACATTGACACGGAGGTATGTTTTCAGGATTTGGTTTTAAATAGACATAGACACAGAGGTATTGTCTTCAAGACGGTTTTAAAGTAGACATCGACACAGAGGTATTGTTTTCAGAACTCGGTTTCACAGTAGACATCGATATGAAGTATTGTTTTCAGGACTTGGTTTTAAAGTAGACATAGACACAGAGGTATTGTCTTCAAGACGGTTTTAAAGTAGACATCGACACGGAGGTATTGTCTTCAAGACGGTTTTAAAGTAGACATCAACATGAAGGTATCATCTTCAGGACTCGGTTTTAAAACAGATATCGACATGAAGGTATTGTCTTCAGGACTCGGTTTTAAAACAGATATCGACATAGGGGAATCCTCAACAGGACTTGGTTTGAAAATAGATATTGACATAGGGGAATCTTCAACAGGACTCGTTTTTAAAATAGATATTGACATAGGGGAATCCTTAACAGGACTCGGTTTTAAAATAGATATCGACATAGGGGAATCCTTAACAGGACTCGGTTTTAAAATAGATATCGACATAGGGGAATCCTTAACAGGACTCGGTTTTAAAATCGATATCGACATAAGGGAATCCTCAACAGGACTAGGTTTTAAAATAGACATCCACACATAAAGATCTTTGGCCGTAGATTTTTAAACTGAAGTTCGGAAGTTAAAGGAGTTTCTTATTTGTTTCAAAGATTTTAAACTGAAGTTCGGAAGTTAAAGAAGTTTCTTATTTGTTTCAAATATTTTTAAACTGAAGTTCGGAAGTTAAAGAAGTTTCTTATTTGTTTCAAAGATTTTTAACTGAAGTTCGGAAGTTAAAGAGTTTCTTATTTGTTTCAAAGCGAAGAAAGCGAGAACGTACATGAGATGCGAGCTTTTCAGACAGAAAAGCAGGGAAAGTATCATCACAATATTTGAATGCCCAGCGGAAACCTTCTTACGTTCAATACGTGTTTCCACTGGAAGCCAACGTAGTTGTTTGTGACGAAAAATGACGTGGACCTGTTTCCTTTTTCGAAGGGCAAGTCTAGCAGAACTGTTTAGAACTTTTTGCAGCTAGGTGAGAGATGAAGGAAGAGCAGTAAGAGCACCCGCTCCAGGGGTCTGATTAAGATAGAACCGGGAATGAGACTAGCTGTACTGTGCTTGCGTCTGCAAATCGAAGTCCTATAGCTGGGCGCCATCTCATGGTTCATTTCATTTTAACGACTCAGCTGACAAGGCAAGCAAACAAGAATCAAACGTGTTTGTTCTGAATCAGTTCAGCTTCATGTTTCTTTTCCTTGACAAGAAGATCGTACTTTAGCGTAAACATTTTCTTGAACGCCGTTTCAAGAAGATCGTACTTTAGCGTAAACATTTTCTTGAACGCCGTTTCCAAGCAAAGCACCACGAAAAGACAATATTCACCGAGAATGACCAGATGAAAAGTGGGTTGACAATAAGAAGAAAACAGATGACGTGGGTGCCGAAGTAAAAACAGGAAGCTGTGTCTTCTTTAATGACGTATAGTGGTTAATAACGATGTTAACGACGTATAGTGGTTAATAACGATGTTAATGACGTGTAGTGGTTACTAACGATGTAAGGTTTTACGCTTGTTTACAAACGTGTCAGTACGAGGGTGCGTGTTTGCCCATAGTGTGTTTTCCTTTGTGAAAAGGGGAAAAATGCATTATAGTGCTTTGTTTTGGAAAATCTGTATTGTTAAGTTCTCTTGTACAGAACACAACAGCCCCTTTTTATGAATGAATGCAACTATGGGAACACCTGTTGAGATCAAACTTTTTCAGAGTCATGCTGCAATATTGTTCATGGCTCAGTCTCACTGTACATTAAGGGTAATGTGGTTTTTGTTTGGCTTTTTTGTAAGTACGTTTTGTAAATGAATATGTGTACATATGTAAAAAACAAAAAAAAAACAAAACAAAACAAAAAAAAAACCCCCAGGAAGCTTCCACCATGCTGCCTAGATGACGAAAGGTTCAATCATGCATGACTGACTGTCCAAAGCATCGCAATGGTTAAACCCCACACTGAGCTGCATGACTGACTGTCCAAGCATCGCAGAAGCTAAACTCCACACTGAACCGCCACAGATAAAGGACGCTGGGTGCAAGTTGAGGGCTGCAGAACTAGAGACCAGTATGCAGACGAGCACAACCCCTGGATGTTCTTTAGCTGGTCCGCCCAATGACATGTGTAGGCGCCTCTTTGAGTGAATGACGTACGTGTGTTTGTTCAGCTTAAAAACAGAAGAGTGAAAAAAAAAAAAAACCAAAAACAAGAAAAACCCTAAACAAACAAACAAACAAGCTCTGGAGAGACCCTTCAGTCAGTTCTTCAACGGGCCGTTCCACAATGATCAAGCAGGCGGTCCAGGACACACCTCAGCGTCCTTCTGGACATCTTGTGAGGATCCCCAACGTCTGAAGAAAACTCAGAGAGCTATCAAACAGCTCCAAGTTCACACACACACACACACACACACACACACACACACACACACACACACACACACACACACACACACACAAGCATCAGGCCCAGGTGGAATACCCCATGAGATCTTCGGACAGGGAGGACAGGTGATGGAAACCAAGTTCGTTGATCACCACCCACAGAGGCGTCTTGCTGCTGAACGTTGCTGGGAAGACCGTGATTCAGATCAACCTCAACTGCATGGCACACTGTCCGCTAAAATGATGTGCTCTGTTATCTGACAGCCAGTTTTCGCTTCACAGAGGGGCACTCAACGTAATCTTTCCAATCCAGCGAATACAGGAGAAATGCTGCTGAGAGCAGAATTAACAATCTTTAAATCCAGAGAGAGAGAGAGAGAGAGAGAGAGAGAGAGAGAGAGAGAGTTACTTACTTTGGGTTGAAGACGAGTGATTCTGTGTGGCAGTACACCTCAGCTGTCGGCTGTTCGGCCGTGCTCCTGCCTCTTAAATGTTTGCCCACAGGTGGGGGAGAGGGGGGGGGAGTGTGTATGCGTGAGTGTGTGTGTGTGTGTGTGTGTGTGTGTGTGTGTGCGTGCGCGCGCGCGCGCGTGTGTGTGGGTTGGTCATAAATTAGGACCAACGAGAACGGCGTTCGTTTTTCTTCCAACGCATACTCTAAATCTCCTTCCACTTACCGCTCAGCGATTAAAGTATCGAACCACCCCTCTGGCGCTCGTACACTATAGCCCCCGGTGGGATGTCTTGTCACCAGTGGGATGTCTTGTCACCAGTGGAATGTCTTGTCACCAGTGGGATGTCGTGTCGAGTCAGCCAGCTGGGCCAGCTGCCTCGAGGATCAGTCATGAAGCTGGACACCCGATGACTTGCAGCTGCTCTCATCTCACACATCAGCCAACCACAGAAACGGCGAAGCGAGGGAAATCGATGTGTCCGAAATGATGACGGCATAAACTAGCAAAAATGTTGGTGGACCATGTGCCACCTCTGTCTTCACAGCAGACAAACATCAGGCTGATCAAAATATATTTGCTTTTGAAAATTTCTTCATTTAAACAACAACAAAAAAAAAAAATCTACGCAAACAAAAACCAACCAACAACCAAAAAAGTCACCTTCGTTCTCTCCCACTAAATCATCCCTATCCCCGCACGCGTGTTTTTCAGCTGCTTCTTTTTTCCTTTTCTCTGACCTCTCTGACATTTCATTTTGTTGGCTGATCAATGATAGGTCTTAAAGATACGTGTTCATGAAAGCATAATCATTCACGTTTTCCAGGTGAAATACAAATGACCGCACACACACACGGAGGAAGTTTGAAGGAAAAACTGATGTAATGTACAGTGAGAAACAGGAGGTGCATTGTGGACAAAAACGTTTTCTTTTTAGAGACATTGCAAACAACAGACCAGAAGCTACTCAAAACAATACTCTCCACACAGCAGACATCATGAGAACCAATATCGGGTCTTGTTCAGGTGACTGCACACAGCAGACAACATGAAAACCAACATCCAGGTCTTGTTCAGGTGACTGCACACAGCAGACATCATGAGAACCAACAGCCAGGTCTTGTTCAGGTGACAGACGTAGCAGAACATTGTTTATAACGAACAATTAGGGCAACTCTTTCCTTTATGATGAAATTAATTACACTCCCATAACTCCAAGCGAACGCTGCTTACCACCCCAAACCCCCTGGCAGGAATACGAACACAGATCACACGCAACAACAAAGGATTCATGGGGGATGTCTGTCTTTTTTTTGTGTTCTGTGTACTCTGTGCAGGCATTCCTGCTAGGCGATTTGGTATCGTAAGCGGCATTTCGTTCAGGAGTTAAGGGTGTATAATTCATTCCATAATGGGAGAAAGAGTTACCCTACTTGGTCGTTATGTACTGCCTGCAGTTCCCTGCCATGCGTTCAAATGGTCGGTGTGTGATGCGCCCGGTGTGTTGGACCCCACCACGTTCAGCTGAGGATATCAAAAGAACCGTACTAATCAGCTGAGAACAGAGAGAGAGAGAGAGAGAGAGAGAGAGAGAGAGAGAGAGAGAGAGAGAGAGAGAGAGAGAGAGAGAGCACGTACTTCCAAATACAAAGAAACGTATTTTCTCATTTACCTACAAAGAAACATGCTTTTTTTTTCTTCTTATGTTCACACATGTTTTCCCATTTGCCACAGAAAGCCTGTTTCCCACTTTGCCACTAAGCAGCCTGTTTCCCACTTTGCCACAAAGCAGCCTGTTTCCCACTTTGCTACAAAGAAACGACGTTTTCCCCATTTTGCCACTAAGGAACATGTTTTTCCCATTTGACCACACACACACACACACACACACACACACACACACACACACACACACACACACACACACACACACACACACACACACACACACACACACACACACACACACACAATGTTCATTTCCTTTTGCCACAAAGAAGCATGTTTTCCATTTTGTCACAAAGAAAGATATTTTCCTATTTTTTAGCATTTTTTTTTTTTTTCATTTTGCCACAAATTAGCATGTTTTTTCTTTTCATTTTGCTGCAAAAAAAAAAAAAAAGACAAAACAAACAAACATGTAATCCCATTTTGTCACAAAGAAACATTTTTTTTTTATTTTGTCACGAAAAAAACGTTTTTCTCACTTTACAAACAAGAAAGGTTTTCTTCTTTTGCCACAATAAAGCATGTTTCTCCGGTAGAATACTAAGAAACATGTTTTCCCATTTTGCCGCAAAGAAATGTTTTCCTGTTTTGCCACAAAGAAGCATATGTTTCTATTTTGCCACAAAGAAGCATATATTTCTATTTTGCCACAAAGGAGCTGATATCCCTATTTTGCCACAAATAAGCATATGCTCCTATTTTACCACAAAAACGCGTATTATATTCCTATTTTACCGCAAAGAAACATCGTTTTCCCATTTTGCTCCGATGAAATTTTTTTTACACATTTGACCACTAGGATATATTTCCTCATTTTTTTGCTACAAAGAAGCATTTTTTGCTTGACGTGTTAGCAACGTCAGTTGGTCATCTCAGTTCAATTCATGACACGGTCCCTGATGTCAATAACAAATGTCATATTCTGTAGGAAACTGAGCGTGTAACATCCATAATTTTACCTAGGTGTGTAAAATCATTGTGTAAAACATCCTTAAATTTTGACATGATGCAAAAAAAGAGCTAATGTCCTGTATCAGTAAAAACAGGAAGAGGAAGTCAGTTGTAAATTGATGATTCATGCTTTTTAATTTTTTTTCTCCCTTTTTGTTCTTTTCTTTTCTTCTTCTTCTTCTTTTTTTTAAATCAGCAATTGCTCCTAAACATCATGAGGTCGATCTGTTGCGAATAACGTATGGTTTTGTCGTCGCCTTTCTGTTGTGTCCGCAATAGCGTTTTCACACGATGTAACCAGCCTGGGAAGAAGGAAAGAAGAGGAGATCAATGGAAAACCTGTTTAATTCCAGATGCCTTAAAGCCTCACCTTGGGATCGATATTGCTCGCTTCCTTCACACATCGGCTGGTGTGGGTAAGGGTTCGGCTTGGAATAGATATATATGTATCTTCTGGAGAGGGGACGTGTGTCATCGATTTCCTTTTTAACACTTTCACGTGTAACTACATCGTCTTTAACTAAGGCGGTAATTAACTGTGTGACGGCCAGTGGAAAGTGGCGATATATTACAGAGTTTAGGTTTTTCAGACAGCGTCTCCGCCAGCCAAATGGACTCCTGTTTGGCAGGAACCTGGCAATCTGACCTTCAAAGTGTCGTTGATGTCTGGGGTAGCATTACACAAATCAAGCACATCGTTCTTTGCCTCGCAAGGCACTTCATTTTTTTTTTTTTTTTTAATGCTGGTCGATGAGAGTGAGGATAATACTACGGATTTCCATTCCGGTCTGAGACTGCATGACAAGGCTGTGCTCTTTGCTTCCTTTCATAATATATCCCGGTATCATCCAGGCCCGAGAAATACAGACGCCTGCAGTGTTGGTAAGGAAATTTGGGCAACACTCTCAGAGACGCATCCATTCAGTGGATGACACTCGACTGTGTGGTCCCAGTCTTCCCAACTGAGTCGGCAGCAAATTCAACTCTGGGTAGGAACAGGTCGAGCAGAAAAATCCCACATGACTCTGATGGGAATCGAACCAACGACCTCTCAGCCGGAAGTCCGCCACGCTTACCACTTCGCCACGGCGGCTGGTCGCAAAGCACTTTTTTTTTTTTTGTTTGTTTGGGCCTCTCTGGTTGTTAGCAGCAATACTGCTGCTACTGGGTTCTGTGTAGTAGTGAGGGGAGCGGGGGAGGGGGGGGGACGGTGGGGTGTTGGATATCGTGAATACGTCGCCGTTCGGAGGATGAAGGCTGTAGTCATGTGCGATATCTATCGATGGCGCTGGGATTGCGGCGGAATGTGAACACGGGTAGGGTTCCGTCTTTGACACAGTTTGTCTTCGCTGTTCCTTGCTGCGCTGAAGGGTCTGGTTTCCTAGCAGATCGTTGGATTGCGAGCATGAGGCGAATAAACGAAATTCTGTGTGGATGGATTTCCTGACTGTAGCTGGGGTATAGGCGTGCACATTACATGCGCACACACATGCACATCGATGACCGAACGCCGACGCGTACACACATACACAAACACACACACACACACACACACACACACACACACACACACACACACACACACACACACACACACACACATGCGCGCGTGCTCAGACACACCGTACACACACACACACACACACACACACACACACACACACACACACACACACACACACAAACACACACACACACACACACATGCTCAGACACACCGTACACACACACACGCACACACACACACACACACACGCAGACACACACACACACACACACACACACACACACACACACACACACACACACACACACACACACACAAGGGCCCGTGCTCACCACCTACGCAAAACACACACACACACACACACACACACACACACACACACACACACACACACACACACACACACACACATACACATACAGTAATAACAGTGGTGTCACACACACATTCACTTGTTGGGCTTGCGGATGAATGGAATAACCGCACTCGTCCCTTATTCTTTCAGTATACAACAGAGATCGAGATGTAGAACGAACAATGATTTAATGACACTAAATTTTGATGATAATTTGGTAAATGTGTGTTTTGATGGGCCTGGGCGGTGTGAATGATGCAATGGTGAGGTGCGTGATTCGTGAAGGTCTTCTCAATGCACAGTTTACTATTACATAAACAAAATCAATTACGAAAAGAACCAAAGAAAAACAGTTTTTGCAATGTCACTTCTTCCTATGAATTTTGTTGAACTGTTCTTGTGCGGTTGGTTGCTGAAGACCTTCCTGGATGAACGACGTATTCTTGGGTGATGAAAATCAAATGTACTCAGCTCGTGAAGCGAAGGATGATGGTGGTGTGGAATGGAGATCTCCATGTTGTCGTCCTGCCGATGAACTTGCAGGGTGACTTCCCTGACTGGTCTCACGTAGTGGGCGTCTTGATGGATCCAGATGGTGATGGTGACGTAAAAAAAAAAAAACTCAGCGCAACCCTTGTTTGCCAAGCACTGGCGACGATCCAGTGACGGTCGTTGGGTCAACAATCTGATACCCTGTCGCTGGCTCACAGGATCTCGCCCCCTTTGTGTCTTGGCGTTCAGGTACTGGGTGGCCTCTTCCAGAACTGGCTCTCATACGGTGACTTCTTTCCCCTTCAAACACGCTGTTTCTTCAACCGCAATCTTTCTCCTTGTCTTGCCTGCCTGCTTCTTCTTGCTCTTCTGAGCTTATCCGTTGTAAAATCATTCCGCTGTCCACTCACTGGTTGGCTATTGATTTATACAACACTTGGTAGATTGAATAATAGAACAATCACTTGATTATTTTGCTTAATTAATGTATGAATATGATGTATCACACCGGGTTATATTATTGGAGCATGGAGTTCTGCAAAACAATGAACCTAGTTTTGATTGGTAAGCATACGGAATGAGTTTAAAATTGTTATGTTGTCTTCAAAAGATACTCTTTAAGTCATAGGCGTAATGCTTTATTTCTGTCACTAATTGTGTAACTGTTAGCCTGACAGTGGCGCAGACACAATGTCAGGTAGGAAGGGGGTACCCAAGGTCTGACCAGCCCGTCGCCTGATGTACAGGTCAGACGTCTATCTCAGTGTCAACAACTGTACTTTATTTGTCCGTGTCCTTGGCGGGCGGTAACTGGCATCTTTTTTTTTCTTTTTCTAAATTTAAAACATCTCTCTGCTAACTGGTATAGACCTGAAAGTTGATTCACTTCTTGATGTATCTCCCCATGTCACTCCTTGCTCTGGAGCCTGACAGCCGGGCAGATGTGATGTCACATCTTCGTGGACCAGCGCGAACATTAACAACTTCTTGATGACATTGAAATGGAAGCTAAATCACTGGGAGAGAGGAAATGGAAGCTAAATCACTTAGAGAGAAGAAATGGAAGCTAAATCACTGGGAGATGGAAGCCGCTGGCCCTGGCTCTGTCAAACGCAGCCGGTGTCAATGAAGTGTGTCAGAATTGCCGATAATGCAGTTTAGTTTTTCATCTACATCCCTCACCGCTTCTTCTTCTTTTTCTTCTCTCTTAGCTTGTCTGTCTGTCTGTCGGTCCGTCTGTCTGTCTTTGTGTCTGTTTCTGTCTGTCTCTCTCGTCATTGTCCCTCATCTTCATTTTATCTCTTCCTTTCTCTATGTACAATTGCGTGCGCGTGCGCGCGCGCGCGTGTGTGTGTATGTGTGTATCTGATTGTGTGGGTGGGTGTACAACCTTGAGTTAATCTGACAATAAATTGGTTTCAGTCAGTCAGTGGGTGGGTGTTTGCGCGCGTATGTACATTCACACTAATTCATCTACCATGTGTGAATTAGCGAGTGAGTGAGTGTGTGTGTGTGTGTGTGTGTGTGTGTGTGTGTGTGTGTGTGTGTGTGTGTGTGTGTGTGTGTGTGTGTGTGTGTGTGTGTGTGTGTGTGTGTGTGTGTGTGTGTGTGCATGCATGCATGCGTGCGGGCGCGTGCCGCTGTGTGTTTGCATGTAATTTACGTTGCGTACTCTATTGCTCAAGAACCGAATCAAATCCTTAGCTATCAAGTTTTCACAAACCTGAGCCTAAAGAACGATTGGACAGGTACACCCACTGGCGGTCTTCCGACAAACGTGACTGCTCTTACTTTGTCTCATCTACCGTAGGTCTGAGGTGTATATACCAGGCATCTGGTGACTGGTTGCCGCTTCAATTGCATTGCTGTCACGTATCTTTCCAAAGGCGTTCTCAGGAGACTGTAGTGAGACTGAGTCAGCCATGCCCATTGGCTGAACACAGCTGTCACCGTGGCTGAAAGGGAGCAGGCTTTGCACAGCGTGGGTCGTCCGTGAAGCTCGTGTCAGGTGCTGGCCCGTGGATATCGTTGTCCACCACGTTTTCCTTTGCAGAGATTGATGAACAGGTTCTTTCTTTTTTGCAGGGAGGGGAGGGGGGGGGGAGTAGGGATGCACATTTTTCCTTCAGAGAGGGAAGAGTTAAGAGAGAGAGAGAGAGAGAGAGAGAGAGAGAGAGAGAGAGAGAGAGAGAAAGAGAGAGAGAGAGAGAACATGAACTCCGAACTCAATCATGTATTGCACAAACCTGACTCTACAAACACTTCTCTTTCTTTTCAATCGATCGAAGAAACACAACCCGCTGCAGCTGCAGCTATTCATTAATCATCCTCGTCAGCAAATCTTCGTCGCATTACTGTGAAAAATTGGATCCTCTGTTGTCCGTGATCAATTCGACGGCATGAAAACAATCTAGACAATATAATCACCCCTTTGATGAAATTTGCGATACCTATCCGGCAAATAAGCTTACAGGTTTCTTGTGAAAGGACACCTGTCGTCTGCAACGAACCAGATTTGAAGAAGAAGCACCCCCTCCTCAACAAAAAAAAAAAAAAAAAAAGAAAGGAAAAAAAAAAAAGAAAGAAAAGAGGAAAAAAAAAAAGACAAAGAAAACTCAGCGAGCAGACTTGACGAGGAAGATGTTCAAAGGTCGGCACACAGGATACGTGGTCGGGTCAGTGCTGATTTTTTGCGGCGACAGCCTTGTCCACGGTGGGAATTCTCTCCCCTGGGTGGCTGCAGTTCGAGGTTGCAACTTCAGAGAACATCACCATGGAAGGGCTGTTTCTGGAATGCACCGAGTCTCATGGCGCCTGCTCGCCTGTTCATCTGCTGGACGTGAAAGGTGAGGATGGTGCACACAGCTAAAGAAATGTTGTGACGTACGGACGCTGTGCATACAGGGCAGCTCAGCAGAAGTGCGCCGCGCGGGAGGTGTTCACTGATGGTCAGGTAAACCAGCAGACGAACTCCGGCAGTACGACACATAAGCTCGAAGAGGGCGGCCCAGCTAATTTAAAGTTAGTTAAGGAGTTACGTCGTGCTGACCGTGACACTAGTGACAGACCAGCGCTAGGGCCTCCAGTTCCTAGGAGACAGTTTTGCCCTTGCATTTTGACAGAAGAGCCGCAGGCGGTAACGGCGGGCTTGACGGCCTTGACGGTACAATTGCTAGACCCGGAGACCGACACTGACAGAGTGACAGTGACAGACTCAACCGGTACTTGGTGCAGTTGAAGATCTTGGGAAGAATCCTGACGAATCCCCCAAGTCAGAGTCTGACTGACCCGGTAAGATAGATTGCGTGCGTGTGTGTATGTTCAAGTGTTTAGGTATATAAATCAACTTCTCCAAAGTGTAGGCTAAACACTTTAGAAACAACCATCACCACAAGCACAGAGACAAGCAAGCGAGCAAACAGAACCACTTTCATAGAGTACACAACATAGTTGTTCTGAACACCTCCATCTTAATCAACCAAACAATATTTACAAGAAATCCATGAAAGATTTCCTTTCCACACCCTGTGCAGAACATTTGATAGGGGCGTATATCGCGCTCGGGTCGTGGAGAATGATGACTTGATGTTAGATGCCTCTCGAGCAAAGATGCCGTATGAGCACATCACACAGAACGTTAACTGCTACGTCAGTATCATTATTCATTTCTATAGCCATCATCACTAACACCCGTTGAGTGACCACCACACTCATCAAATAATAATTCCGTGAGGGTTAACGAGGGGAAAAGACGACGCAGCAGAAAGGGCGTGGACACGAAGTGACATAAACTGACCTTAAAACTTGGAAAGTATGGAAATGTATAGTGTGATGGTTCTTCACCCTTCACTGCCACCAAGCTGAAAGTTAAATCCTCTGAGCATGCTATCATGAAGCAGGGTGTGGTCCACGCACACTGCCCCCCCCCCCCCCCCCCCCCCTCGCCACTCACTTGCGAAAAAGTATTGTCGGTGCATATGTTGGAGCTTGGAGAGATGCTTATCAAACTATTTTTTTTTAATGAATAATGCA
>JADBJO010001753.1:237500-247500 GCA_016801955.1 Conus betulinus
ACAGTATTCAGCATTGTGTGGGTCTACTGTACAATGACATGTTTACTTCATTTCCACAGTATTCAGCATTGTGGCCTACTGTACAATGGCATGTTTACTTCATTTTCCACAGTATTTAGCATGGTGACCTTCTGTACAATGGCATGTTTACTTCATTTTCCATAGTATTTAGCATGGTGACCTTCTGTATAGTGGCATGTTTACATCATTTCCCTCAGTATTCAGCATTGTGGCCTACTGCACAATGGCATGTTTATTTCATTTCTCACAGTAATTAGCACTGTGACCTACTGTACAATGACATGTTTTTTCTTCCTTTCCTACAGTATTCAGCATTGTGACCTACTGTACAATGACATGTTTTCTTCCTTTCCCACAGTATTTAGCATGGTGACCTTCCGTATAGTGGCATGCTTACATCATTTCCCACAGTATTCAGCATTGTGGCCTACTGTACAATGGCATGTTTACTTCATTTCCCACGGTATTCGGCATTGTGGCCTACTGTACAATGGCATGTTTACTTCATTTCCCACACAGTATTCAGCATTGTGGCCTACTGTACAATGGCATGTTTACTTCATTTCCCACAGTATTCAGCACTGTGACCTACTGTATAGTGGCATGTTTACATCATTTCCCACAGTAATCAGCATTATGACCTCCTGTATAGTGGCACGTTTACAATCATTTCCAACAGTATTCAGCATTGTAACCTACTGTACAATGACTTATTTACTTTATTTTCCACAGTATTCAGCCAGCATTGTGGCCTGCTGTACAATGCCATGTTTACTTCATTTCCCACAGTATTTAGCATGGTGACCTTCTGTATAGTGGCATGTTTAATTTATCTCCCACAATATCAGCATTGTGGCCTACTGTACAATGGCATGTTTACTTCATTTCCCACAGTATTCAGCACTGTGACCTACTGTACAATGGCATGTTTTCTTCCTTTTTCCACAGTATTCAGCACTGTGGCCTACTGTACAGTGGGCACTATTAATTAATTTCCCACACTATGCAATGTTGTTTCTGTACAATGGCACGCTTAATAATCTGCTGTAGTATGCAGCATTGTGACCCGTGTACAATTACATGTTCATTCATTTCCTGCAGTATTCAGCATTGCGAATGACTATACAACAGCATGTGATTCCTTATTGTATGCAGCAACTGTGACCCCCGCCGTACAATGTCATGCTTCATTCCTTATGTTATTGTGTGCAGCAATTGTGACATAATGTACTGTAGCATGGTTATCATTTCCTACAGCGTGCAGTATTGTAACTACTGTACAATTGTACATTTATTTCCACCAGTATGCAACTGTAGATTGCAGCCGAGTCCATGATGGGAAATGTCATTCATTATTTTGTTGTGTAGAGCAGTGGGACATACTACATAATTGCATGTTTTAATCTATCCCTTACAGTATTTGGCTCGGCATTGTGACCTATTGTACAATGATAAGTTCCAGTCATTTCCATTTCATGTAGCATGTTGATCTGAACAATGATGTTTCATCCATTTCCTGTTGTATGCGGCACTATGACCTACTATACAATGGCAAGTTTTATTCATTTCCTACTCTATACATTATCTTTATCTTCTGTACAATGATGTTCTCTTTATTTCCTATTATATGCAGCATTTCGATCATCTGTGGTATGACGTGTTTGGTTCATTTCATGTTTTTTCAGCATTGTGACACACTGAAGAATTGTACGTTTCATTCACTTCCTGTTCCCTGCACCATTGCATTGTGGGCTACTGTACAATATGTGTCATTCTTCACTTCCTGTTGCCTGCACCAATGCATTTTGGCCTACTGTACAATATGTTTCATTCACTTGTCAGCAGTGACGTAGTTCCCCACGCAACACAATACACCACTCTACATAATACAACACAGCACCTCGCTTCAAAACCTGACGACACGAAACACCAAACTACACCAGACATTGTGGTGTTGTCAGCGGCTTTGCTTTGTGACCTTCCTTGCAATTGATATTTCTTTGACTTCCTGTTGTGTGAAGATGCTATGTGACATAGTGTGCACTATGTTTCATTCACTTCCTGTTGCCGGCAACATTGTGACAAAGTGTACATTATGTTTCATTCACTTCCTGTTGCCGGCAACATTGCATTGTGACACAATGTACATTATGTTTCATTCACTTCCTGTTGCCGGCAACATTGCATTGTGACATAGTGTACATTATGTTTCATTCACTTCCTGTTGCCGGCAACATTGCGTTGTGACATAGTATACATTATGTTGTTTCATTCACTCCATGTTGCCGGCAACATTGTGACATAATGTACATTATGTTTCATTCACTTCCTGTTGTCAGCAACATTGTGACATAGTATACATTATGTTTCGTTCACTTCCTGGTGTCAGCAACATTGTGACATAGTGTACATTGTGTTTCATTCACTTCCTGTTGTCGGCAACATTGTGACATAGTGTGCATTATGTTTCATTCACTTCCTGTTGTTGCATTGTGACATAGTGTACATTATATTTCATTCACTTCCTGTTGCCGGCAACATTGCATTGTGATCTTCCGTACAAAAGCCGTATAAAAGATGTTTCATTCACCTCCTGTTGTTGCATTGTGACATAGCGTACATTATGTTTCATTCACTTCCTGTTGTCGGCAACATTGCATTGTGACACAGTGTACATTTTGTTTCATTCACTTCCTGTTGCCGGCAACATTGTGACACAGTATACATGTTTCAATCACTTCCTGTTGTCGGCAACATTGTGACATAGTGTACATTATGTTTCATTCACTTCCTGTTGTCGGCAACATTGCATTGTGATCTTCCGTACAAAAGATGTTTCAGTTACTTCCTGTTGTATGAAGATGCATTGTGACCTCCCGTATAATGACGTTTCATTCACTGCTAGTTGTGTGCAACACTGTTACCTTCTGTATAATGATGTTTCATTCACTCCTAGTTGTCTACAACACTGTTACTTACTGTATAATGATGTTTCATTCACTTCTGGTTGTGTACAACACTGTTACCTTCTGTATAATGACGTTTCATTCACTTCTAGTTGTGTACAACACTGTTACCTTCTGTATAATGACGTTTCATTCACTTCTAGTTGTGTACAACACTGTTACCTACTGTATAATGACGTTTCATTCACTTCTAGTTGTGTACAACACTGTTACCTTCTGTGTATAATGATGTTTCATTCACTTCTAGTTGTGCACAACACTGTTACTTACTGTATAATGATGTTTCATTCACTTCTAGTTGTGTACAACACTGTTATTATTTACTGTACAATGATGTTTCATTCACGTCTAGTTGTGTACAACACTGTTACCTGCTGTATAATGATGTTTCATTCACTTCTAGTAGAGTACAACACTGTTACCTGCTGTACGATGATGTTTCATTCACTTGCTGTCGTATTCAGTATTATGATCTACTTCATAATTATTTGTTCATTTCCTAATATAATTATTCGGAATTGTGACCCATCGTACAATGTGACATCTATTACCTGATGTATGATAAAAGTGGGAACAGTTTGATGAATTATGAACATTTAAGATAAAGGGCAAACAGCCGGAAACAAAAGGATGAAGAAGAACAGTAGAATAAAGGCAGGCGGTGAGATAAGAAGAACAAGGAACTGTAAGATATAGGAAGCACAATGAGATGAGGTCAAGAATAAACCTTTGGGGAACAGTAGCACCAACAGGAGAAAGGAGAAATAAGGGGCGCTGGTTGAGTACACACCTCTGGTCATTCTGTCCTATGCCAAACCAGGGTCTTTTGGGAAACTCCCGACAGGACGACAGTTGGAACACCACAGGCACCGCACCCCTCCTCCCTCCAACTTAACAAAGGATTGACTGTGGACGGCACCATTTGCTTGACCCCCTCCCCACCCTATACCCCACATAAACCTTTTCCTACCCCTCTCCTCCCTTTCCTTCCCTCCACGCCACCCTCATATAAATAACCACACCACGCCACACCACACCACCACACCATACCACACCACACCACCACATCACACACCACAGCACATCACACCACACACTACAACACACTACACTTCACCACGCCACTCCACACCACGCCACGCCACATTACACCATACCACACCGCACTACACCACACCACACCACACCACACCACACCACACCACACCACACCACACCACACCACACCACACCACACACACACCACACCTTACTACACCACACCACCACCACACACCACACTGCTCTCTTCATAAACGAAAAAAAAAGTAGATGCCTTTTTGTTGTTTTTTTGTTGTTGATTTTTTTGCGTTTAATATTGAACACTAGCTGAAACAAATGGACAGTCAAGCTTCAAGCTGTAGACTAGCACACGAACACTTCCCATTAGCAATAAACACAATGCAGCGGGAGTGATGAAAAAGACAACGTTCATTTGAATTATTATCCATCTGGGCTAACCCTTCCCCCCCCCCCCCCCCCCCCAAAAAAAAAAAAAAAAAAAAAAAAGAAAAAAAAAAGGTAGCCAGATCTAAACCCTGTGTAGTTAGCGTTTGATAGAGGCACACATGAGTGCAGTGAGGGCTCTATCATCATAAACACACAACAGGGGACACTAACCGTTACTGCAAAACAAACTGCCCAAAACGCCTGAACAATATCGTCATCAAGAGACACTGACTAGAAACACACCCGATTTTCTTTTTTTTTTTTTTTTTTTTTCATGCTGAATGTCTGGTTCTTTCTTTTTTTTTTTTTTTCTTTTTGTCCAACTGGTCGAGTTGGCAAACTGTCTTTGTGCCAGTGGTAGGCAGCCAACACTGAAATGATATTTCCATGTTTTAAACAAACAAAAAAAAAAAAAAAAAAAAAAAAAAAAAAGCCACGTAGAGTGACATCCCTTGGATAGAGAAAAGCCACGTACACAGAGTGACTTCCCTTGTGTCTGTTTGACGGAAGCTGACGATTCTCCGCGCCGCCGACTACGAATTCGCAAAGCCCCCCCCCCCCCCCCCCCCCCCCCCCCCCCCCCCCCCCCCCTTTTTTTTTTTTTTTTTTTTTTTTTTAAACCATTTCGGTGCGGCCAACAGTCCCAGTGAGAGCAGAGTTCTCTACCTTTGGACAGAGTTAGGGGGCATGTGAGGATGGAGAGCTTAACTATGTAGAGTTTGGATAACGTGAAAAAGCCCCGCCGCCTTCGGAATTCCGGAACTGCTCAGGGAAAATATTAGCCCGACCAATTTTCTGGTAACCCTTGGCAACCGGATGGGCACTTTTTTCCACCACCCTGCTGCTACATCGCCATCGCCAGTGACTATGACATCACACAGACATCCCCAGTGACCATGGAACACAGACATCCCCAGTGACACAGACATCCCCAGTGACCATGGAACACAGACATCCCAGTGACCATGGAACACAGACATCCCCAGTGACCATGGAACACAGACATCCCCAGTGACCATGGAACACAGACATCCCCAGTGACCATGGAACACAGACATCCCCAGTGACCATGGAACACAGACATCCCCAGTGACCATGGAACACAGACATCCCCAGTGACCATGGAACACAGACATCCCCAGTGACCATGGAACACAGACATCCCCAGTGACCATGGAACACAGACATCCCCAGTGACCATGGAACACAGACATCCGAGTTAAAGTTCAAAAAACCATGTTCATGGGGGAAAAAAAACCCTGTGTCACACAGTTTGTGAAAACAGCCTCACTGAACTAAAAACAAAGCGACTATGTCAGCAAGAGGAGCATCAACAATGACATGGTTGTACTAGATGAATACTGTCCAATTCTTGTGGCTTCACTTGCACATTGGAATATCCTTTTTTGTTTTGGGGGTGGTCCTAACTGGCGCAGAAAGCTCACAGCGATGAAACAGCTCACTATACACACACACGCACGCGCGCGCACGCACGCACGCACGCACGCATGCACGCACGCACGTACGCACGCATAAGATGCATATAACACTAATGGATTCAAACACACACACACACACACACACACACACACACACACACACACACACACACACACACACACACTCTCTCTCTCTCTCTCTCTCTCTGTAAAGTACATACAGTACAGACATGACAGACACAGACACAGACAGAGAGACAGACAGACACACACACACACACACACACACACACACACACACACACACACACACACACACACACACACACACACACACACATCAGGAATCTATTTCGAGCAAAAAAAAAAAAGTATTCCGTACCATTTCTTTCAACGACTGATGTTAAACTGTTTTGTTACATTGTTAACATGACATTCTTGAATGAATTCTTCTTCTCTTCTTCATGGGTCACCACACTGTTAAATGACTTCTTAACTCCGTAAGGAGTCCTTGGGTCACCACACTGTTAAATGACATTTCTTCAATTCTTCTTTCTTCTTCCGTAAGGAGTCCATGGGTCACCACACTGTTAAATGACATTTCTTCAATTCTTCTTCTCCTTCTACTCCGTAAGGAGTCCATGGGTCACCACACTAAAAATGACATTTCTTCCATTCTTCTTCTCCTTCTACTCCGTAAGGAGTCCTTGGGGCACGGCACTGAAGAACAGTTCTCCATTGTCCTCATTGTGACTGTTGTATGCTGAGGCTTGGATCTGTGCATACGGCTGTCCTGTCCGTTCTGCAATGCTGTCAGCTCATCACCATCTTTGTTTCATGTCGTTCTCTTCCCCCTTCGTCTTTCTTCCTCAGGAGTTCTCTGGAGGATCGTTTCAGCCAAGGCAATGCATCATGTTACATTGCCATACTGACGTCATGCACCTTGTTACATTGCCATACTGACGTCATGCACCTTGTTACATTGCCATACTGACGTCATGCATTTTTTTTACATTGCCATACTGACGTCATGCACCTTGTGACATGCCATACTGACGTCACGCACTTTGTTACATTGACATACTGACGTCATGTACCTTGTTACATTGTCATACTGACGTCATGCACCTTGTTACATTGTCATACTGACGTCATGCGCCCTAATTACATTGCCATACTGACGTCATGCACCTTGTTACATTGCCATACTGACGTCATTCACCTTGTTACATTGCCATACTGACGTATTTTTTCTTCCTTCAGCTGATGTCTTTGGATGTTGGTATGGTCCCGCTGTTCTGCTTGATAGGCTGGCGCAGTTGTAGGTTGATGGTAACTATGACCAATTGATCTGTTGCTATTTTTAGTATCTTGTGGTAACATTTCAATGAATTCTTTCTTCCTTCCAGATCCGCTGATGAAGGTCAATAACTTGCATGCATACAGGAAGATGGAATTTACCAGAGCGTTTACAGGAGGTTGATCTTGGGGTTCAAGGGCTTGGTATTGTTTTTCTATACAGACTTTTTAGCTTTGACAGTGCTGAAGAATTTGGGTGAGAAGAATTTGGACAGTGTTGATGTGGAGAGGAGGACATGTTGATGTGGGAGAGAATGTGGACAGTGTTGATGGACAGGAGAGGATGTGGGATGTGGGGAGGAATGTGGACAGTGCTGATGTGGGAGAGGAATGTGGACAGTGTTGATGTGGGAGAGGAATGTGGACAGTGTTGATGTGGGAGAGGAATGTGGACAGTGTTGATGTGGGAGAGGAATGTGGACAGTGTTGATGTGGGAGAGGAATGTGGACAGTGTTGATGTGGGAGAGGAATGTGGACAGTGTTGATGTGGGAGAGGAATGTGGACAGTGTTGATGTGGGAGAGGAATGTGGACAGTGTTGATGTGGGAGAGGAATGTGGACAGTGCTGATGTGGGAGAGGAATGTGGACAGTGCTGATGTGGGAGAGGAATGTGGACAGTGCTGATGTGGGAGAGGAATGTGGACAGTGAGCTGTGGGAGTAGGCTTCTGTGTCCCTGAATGTGGACAGTGGTATCAGGAAAGTGGACAGTGCTGATGTGAGGAATGTGGACAGTGCTGCTTGGGAATGTGGACAGTGATGATTTCCGGAGAGGAATGTGGACTGGTGTTGATGAGGAATTTCTGATTCAAGTTGGCAAGTGGATATTGAGCTGTCCGTAGCTTCTGTCCCTGGGCAGTGGTATTCAGAGAAGATGGCGGTGGTGTCGTGGTTGGCCATCAGCTTGGTCCCTGGACAGTGATATCAGTAAAGATGGCGGTGGTGTCGTTTTGGCCATCAGCTTGGTCCCCTCAACGATGATTTCCGTGACATATCTTACTGATGTTTCCACCAGCCTTCTATTCCACGCTATATCTTATTGATCTTTCGGCCATACTTCTATTCCACGCTGTCTCTTATTGATCTTTCGGCCAATCTTCTATTCCACGCCATCTCTTATTGATGTTTCGTCCAGTCTTCTATTCCACGCCATCTCTCATTGATGTTTCTGCCAGTCTTCTATTCCACACTATATCCTATTGATGTTTCGGCCAGTCTTCTATTCCACGCCATCTCTTATTGATGTTTCGGCCAAACTTCTATTCTGCGCCATCTCTTATTGATGTTTCGGCTAAACTTCTATTCTGCGCCATCTCTTATTGATGTTTAAGCCATACTTCTATTTCCACGCCATCTCTTATTGATCTTTCGGCCATACTTCTATTCCACGCCATCTCTTATTGATGTTTTGGGCATACTCTCTATTCCACGCCATCTCTTATTGATGTTTTGGCCATACTTCTATTCCACGCCATCTCTTATTGATGTTTCGGCAAGTCTTCTATTCCACACCATCTCTTATTGATGTTTCGGCAAGTCTTCTATTCCGCGCCATCTCTTGTTGATGTTTCGGCCAGTTTGTACTCCCTGCCATGTTTTCTTGATGTTTTGACCAGTTTTTTTTTTTTATTTTTCATTTCATTGTTTAACAAGTTTGCAGATTCTTTGTGCACTGCCAGCTAAGCCATCAACGCCACCTGGCGGAGTGCAGGTTGGTGATGGTTCTCCTCCAACGCTGAGTGTGTGCTGGCCTCATTTTCCAACAGTACTCTAAACAGCATTTGTATCACTCACCCATCCTTGGCTCCCACCACACTGAACCGTCTGGCACCGAAGAGTGTCATTACACTGTCGGCAAGTGCCATTATGCTATCCAACAACGTCTAGTTGACTGACATTTTTTTTTTTCTTTGGTCCCCGTAATTTTCGCTCAGCTTGGTTTTGGTTGTTTTTTATCATCATCATCATCATCCCATCATCATCACCACCACCACCACCACCATCATCATCATCATCATCATCATCATCATCATCATACTCATCCTTTTCTTCTTCTCTCCCTCCTCCTCCTTCTTCTCCTCCTCTCCTCCTCCTCCTCTCCTCCTCCTCCTCCTCCTCCCTCCTCCTCCTCCTCCTCCTCCTCCTCCTCCTCCTCCTCCTCCAAGGAGGTTGTAGTCTGTATTCTACCGTTCCTGACCAGGCCAGCGGATATACGCCTATATTTTGACCGGCTGACGTCACTGACGTTAAACACTGAATATGGGATGACTGACTGACGTCAACACAATATGCGATGTCAACAAACAATATGACTGACTGACGTCAACACAATATGATGATGACTGACTGACTGACGTCAACACAATATGAGATGACTCTTCCACCTCAGTGGTCCACCTCTGTGTCTGTGACTTGTCAACAGACTAAGTCTCTGTGACAATTACAAAGAATGTCTGACGTGTGTCTGAGGTATACAGACGGATGAGGTAGGAAAATGAAAACAAACACAGCCAACACAAATGAAAACACAGCCAACACAAATGAAAACACAACCAACACAAATGAAAACACAGCCAACACAAATGAAAACATATCCAACACAAATGAAAACACAGCCACACAAATGAAAACACAGCCAACACAAATGACAAAAGAATCCAATCTGTGCTGTCCGGCACCATTCCTGTCCACACATCCTGTCTTGGATACCGCGCTGCACAAGTCCGC
>JADBJO010001753.1:252500-255000 GCA_016801955.1 Conus betulinus
AATATATATATATATATATCTAAAAAATGCACACACATATATATAGAGGGAGAGAGAGGTGTGTGTATAGACACACACACTTTTATATATATATATATAAAAACAATTCAAAATAGGCTTTAAAAAGAAGAATTAAAACCTACAAAATTGTTTCGAGCCAGTGCTCTTCTCAGGGTGTACAATCTGGGCGCGCCACCGGTTGTTATATAGTGTGGTGTGTGGGCGTGTGAGCACTGTACGTGTGGCACGTGGCCTGTGTTTTTTTTTTTTTTTTTTTTTTTAAATAATTTTTTTGGGCGCGTTCAGGGGGAACGTGCCAAGGAATGGTGCATTGACAAGGATTTCCATTTATGCCTGCAATTGTTTATCATTTCTACTTTAGAGCTCAGGGATGTTAGATGCGGTTTACATAATGTCAGCCACTTTCCTGTAGTACATAGATTGCATTTTTTTTGGAATGTTGTTGTATGGTGTTGCTCTTTTTATAATTTTCCATGATACGTTGTAATCTATTTTCTTATCTTTAAGCTTCCAAATATATTTGCTTAGTTCTGTTTGGTTTTTATATTTTTCATTTTAAGCTCTAGGATTCGCCTACAAATATAACAGATTCTGAGATGGAAATACACGTTGGAGGGCCGTAGAGTTGATTTTTCGTGGCGACAGCCCTTGTATGGCCCTTTGCGGTCGGCTGGGCTATAAGCAACATTATTTTATGTTATGTACCATATACCTTTCACTGCAGCTGCAGGATGTCTAAATATGTACCATGTACCTGCCATTTGCTGTGTGCGCGCATATGCACTACGTACCTGTCACTGCAGTGTGTTCATATAGGGACCATGTACCAGTCACTGCAGTGTGTCCCCACACCGACCATGTACCTGTCACTGCAGTGTGTCCCCACACCGACCATGTACCTGTCACTGCAGTGTGTCCCCACACCGACCATGTACCTGTCACTGCAGTGTGTCCCCACACCGACCATGTACCTGTCACTGCAGTGTGTCCCCCACACCGACCATGTACCTGTCACTGCAGTGTGTCCACAGACGTACCATGTACCTGTCACTGCAGAGTGTCCACAGACGTACCATGTACCTGTCACTGCAGAGTGTCCACAGACGTACCATGTACCTGTCACTGCAGAGTGTCCACAGACGTACCATGTACCTGTCACTGCAGTGTGTACACATGTACCATGTGTCACTGCAGTGTGTCCACAGACGTACCATGTACCTGTCACTGCAGAGTGTCCACAGACGTACCATGTACCTGTCACTGCAGTGTGTCCACAGACGTACCATGTACCTGTCACTGCAGTGTGTCCACAGACGTACCATGTACCTGTCACTGTAGAGTGTCCACAGACGTACCATGTACCTGTCACTGTAGAGTGTCCACAGACGTACCATGTACCTGTCACAGGAGGAAATGTCTTCACGCACCTTGCACCTGGGACTGCAGGGTGCCGTCCGCTATGCCCCAAACCGCTGTGTACAGCAGCAGCAGCGAGGACTGGCTGTCCACTGGCTGCCATAATGCTGTCAAAACCACAGCACAGCCACGTTCATCAGAAAACCTGAGGAATAAATCACGTACAAAAAAATCATATGAATAACATAAAAACATGCTGATCAATTCGCTTAGATTTTAATAAGAGCTTAAAAGAATCATGTACATAACTTTAAAAATAGGCTGATTAATTTTGCTCAGATTTTGAAACGAACTTCAAAGAATCAAGTGCATAACTTAAAAAAAAAAACCAAACAGGCTCATCAATTTGTTAAGATTTTGAAAAGAACTTAAAAGAGCATATAAACAACTTTAAAATATAGCTGATTAATTCGCTTAGATTTCGAAAACAGATTAAAAGAATCACATACTTAATCTTAAAAAGAGACTGGTTAACGTGCTTAGATTGTGAAAAAAAGCTTTAAAATAATCACATGCATAAATAGTAAATTAAGCTGAATAATTGGCTAAGATTAAGGGGAAAGCCTTGAATTGCTAAGTCGGTCTTCAATGTTGAACGCACGGAAAGCATTTCGATTTGTAGTGGAAGAGGATCACACAGCTGACACTAGGTAGTTTTTCATATTGTGTAACGTTCTGTTCGGAGGAGGGACACAACATTACTGACAATAGGAAGTTTTCATATTGTGTAACGTTCTATTTGGAAGAGGAACACAACTGACAATAGGTAGTTTTCATATTGTGTAACGTTCTATTTGGAAGAGGAACACAACTGACAATAGGTAGTTTTCATATTGTGTAACGTTCTGTTCGGAGGAGGGACACATTACTAACAATAGGTAGTTTTCATATTGTGTAACGTTCTATTTGGAAGAGGAACACAACTGACAATAGGTAGTTTTCATATTGTGTAACGTTCTATTTGGAAGAGGAACACAACTGACAATAGGTAATTTTTCATATTGTGTAACGTTCTATTTGGAAGAGGAACACAACTGACACTAGGTAGTTTTCATATTGTGTA
>JADBJO010001753.1:267500-275000 GCA_016801955.1 Conus betulinus
GTAGGACTATCGCTAAGACCTTTAGGGCCATTTTAAAGTTTGGCGCCGGGCTCTTGGTTAAAGAGCTGTACAGCAGCGTTCTGATGTGATCTTTGGGAATATGGACAGTTTTTCTCGAGTGAGCTTGATCCCTCCATCCTTTTCGATATTCATATATTTGTTTGCAAAGCTAAGGATGAAGAAAACGAATGTTACTTACTAAAGGTAATTTTATGAAATGCTTATCTGTCCAAAGACTGACACAGCCTTCCTCCTCCCTCCCTCCCCTCTTGGTCGGAAAAGGGGCGAAAACCGAATCAATCGATCGCGGTGTCATGGTGTGAGCCCATTAAGGGAGATCATTCCAGCAGGCTTGGTGGAATTGAAGAGAGTTAGCCCCCTGCTCTCCTGATTTATACTGTGGCAGTCCCGATGTTTGGAGTTGTTTCACGCCAAATAGAGATAAATCTTTCGAAAACAACAAACCGATGGTTTAAAAAAAACAAGAAGACGGGTGTTCCCATGAAGACGGACATTGTCTGACGACGTAGGGAAGCTGCCTGTCCTTTTTCCTTTCTTTCAGTTTGTTTTTGTTTTCTGTCCTTCTGGTTCAAATGAACAGTTTGTTATTCCTGGTTTTGTTAGATTATGTATCACTTGATTTTTTTTCCGTGCATCAATGTATGTCAATGTTTCTATTGCTGTAGGTTTCATGTGCTCTGGGAAATTATACATTGCAAAATTACTACTACTACTGCTTACTAGAACTACTACTACTATTGCAACTACTACTACTGCTGCTGTTGCTGCTAAATCGACTAATGTGGTCAGAAAACAAGCACAGTGTAAGGCAGGCTGGGTGATACGGTGGGGATGGTAAAACGAAGGAATGGACGAAGTTACAGACAGATCGACTGATGCCTTGGTGACCGACTACTGGTGCAGAAACTCACTTGCAGACGGATGGACAGGTAAAGTGACACGCAGGCAGAAGAGCGGCATCCACAGACTTACCTGTAGCCAGGAAGAGGGGGGTGGTGTTACAGGGACGTAACTTGTCGAGCAGAAGAATAGCCAGGAGATTGCCAGTGCCAAAGCTGACCATCATGTAGCCCACGATGAAACAGCCAAACACCTCACTCCCGTAGTCCTGCAACAGTAGAGAATGACGTCATGGTTGTATTGTTGATTAAAAGAATACTCCGAAATGAAAATATGTCTTCCCACACACGATAGAGAAAGCAAAAGAACCAAATCAATCGTTGGTGTTGTCGTACCCTGGCTAAAAGACTCCAGGGATCATCCGAACAGCCGAAGTACTCGAACACTATGGTACAAATGCATCAGCTGGGGATGAGAACATTACGTGTGTGACCGTTTTTGATTACCCCGCCACGTGGGCAGCCACACTCCGACTTCGAGGGATTTGGGAGACTGATGGTGTTATGCTAGGAGCTTGTAACGACTGAAGACAATCCCCGCATAACTATGCTGAGCATGACAACATTTTGATGTAGCCTTGGTGTTCTAGCCTGTGTCAATTGGTCTGACACAGCCTTAAGCGAAGGCGTATCTTATCAGTTCATACACAAGGGCAAACGAATCTAGGACAGGAATAACATAAAACACCCTTCCATCTTATGAGTTCATACACAAGGGCACACGAATCTAGGACAGAAATAACATCAAACACCCTTCCATCTTATGAGTTCATACACAAGGGCACACGAATCTAGGACAGAAATAACATCAAACACCCTTCCATGACAGAACTAACATCAAACACCCTTCCACCTTCATCCCACCCTGGCTGTTCCAACACAATTCATCCATTTCAGGTTCTCTTTGGAAGACACTGGATAACATTGTCACCAGGTTCAGGTCCTCTTTGGAAGACACTGAATAACACTGTCGCCAGTGTCAGGTCCTCTTTGGAAGACACTGGATAACACTGTCACCAGGTTCAGATCCTCTTTGGAAGACACGATAAACACTGTCACCAGGTTCAGGGTCCTCTTTGAAAGATACTGGATAATACTGGCAAGCAGTCTACACGCTATTTGCGTTGTCTATGACTAGGACAGAACTGTTGTTGTAGTCGGATACCATTCCGGAAAACAACCTAGCTGTCTTGGCTAAAGACTACTACACTGCACATGTGGAGAAGAGTGGACAAAAAAAACAAACAAACACGAACAAACACAAACAAAAAAAAAAACAAAATACACAAACAAACAAAACATATCAATCCGTGAAAGTCGACCTGACACCGAATTTTCTACCTGTCCGATTGTCCGGGAAAACTAAACCTCACGGCGGACAAGTGCAATACTCTCTCCTCTTGTCCATCGAGAGCAACCAACTTTTGGCTGTCAGTGAAAGGTTGACTGGGCATTGGTCTTCAAGGCAGACCAGTCCTATTCCCCTCCTGCCCTTAATACTCCCCACCTCAATTCCCTATCCCCCAACCCAAAGGGATTTTTTTTGTTCCCAGAACGAACTCCTTTAGATTGATGTCTCACTGAGACAGGGCGTATTAAACAGTTTCAGCAGCATGTGCTTGACCCCATTCTTTTTTAATTCACGTTGATGAGAACTGGGTTACTTTGGAATATGTGTGTGATGAAGAGAAAGAAGAAGAGCGTGAGAGAGAGATGGGGGGGGGGGGGGAGGGCAGAACAACATTAGACCAGAAATATATGGATGGAGAGAGAGAGAGAGAGAGAGAGAGAGAGAGAGAGAGAGAGAGAGAGAGAGACTAGAGAGAGAGAGAGAGAGAGAGAGAGAGAGAGAGAGAACACATTAGACCAGAAATGCATGGATGGAAGTATCATTTCTATTTTCAGATGATCTTTCCTTAGACATCCGTGCACAGTGGAAAACGTTTCCACCCATTCATATTCTGAAGGAATGACGGAAGAATGAATCTTCTTTGTAAGTCTTACGCATCATATTTTACTCTCAAGACTTCATCACGTGTGTGGCAGGTGTGACGTCACCTTTCAGGAAGAAAGGTGGACAGAGTGGTTAAGACGTTCGCCCGCACAACACACACACACACAACACACACACACCACACATGACACACAGTGCCAGGTTGTTACACGCCACACCCACAACACACAACTGAAGCAACAGTTTTATGGACACACACCCAAGTGACATCTAAAACCACACAGTGATAACCCTCATCTACTTGCTGCTGGTTCTTTTCGCTCTCACGTTTCATTCAAATTATTTCTACCCTTTGAAGAGGTATATACGATGGTTTCTCTTATTGACAACTAATGTGGCGGGTGCTGGGTTTGTAATACTGGTCTAAAGAAAGAAAAATCGTTCCATATTGGTGCAGGGCATCTATATATATATATATGTGGGTGTGTGCGCTGTATGTGCTGCTGTGTGGTTTGTCCAATGTTTGGGTGTGTTGGTGTGCATCGTGTGTGTTCTTTGTATGTGGGCGCTGTACGCATCTGCCAGTCTCGAGGACCGGGTAGCCCGCTATGCTTGATGTGTGTCCCGCATCTGTAAAACAGCGTTTATGTGTATGAGGTGTATGTGCGCACGTGTGTGAGTGTGGGACTAGGCACATGTGTATAGCTGAAATGACGTGAGTGGAGGGCGGGAAACTGAAAGAAACTTAAAAAAAAAAAAAATCATTTACAAATGACATGACAAAACACGACGTGTCTTCGTCCAGCGATTCATTTTGCAGCCCAAGCCGTGACGTGGGAGACATAGGGACTCCTGCTCGTTCTTATTGTGTCAATGGTGCCTGAATGTGTTTACCCGGCCTGAAGAAGACCAAGGGGGCCAAAGAAACAACGCCCTGTTTTGTCTTGGTAATTTGTTTGTGTCCTAAGGGTCTTCGCAATGTGTTTGTTCCAATCAGCGTTCAATCATGGCGTATTGTGGTCTCTAAAAGTGTTTGTAACGTCTATTGGTGTAGCGGATATGGACTTATCGAGTCCGCACGCAGTGACGTACTCTTGAGGTTGACACTTTGGTCTGAAACTGAAAATTGTTTGAAATGGGAATCTGTTATTGAGCCTTTCATGGATCCAGCGGAATAGTACAATTTTTCATTTTCATCTTTCTTTCGCGGGTTGACTGGGGCAGCCTTTGCAGTGGCGACTGCATTGTGTGCCGCGTGCCGTGTGGGAAATGTGTGCTGATGCTCCCGTGTTACTGTCCCGCAGATCTCATGAGGCTAGAGAGCACAAAAATACCGAAAGCAATATTCAGTCTGATCCTTGAAGCATGAACAGTCTGACTGTCTGAATCCTACAGAGTTGTAAGCCTCTGTTTCAAATCACGTCATTGTTTGGCTACTGTGCAAAATGGTTACTATCGCAACGTCCTATCGACTGTCTGTGCTAGGGTTCTAGCCCCCGACTGGTGCGTTCATGTCGCTGATTCCCCGTGAGCACATATGGAGCATTATAATTGCGGACAGATTGAGGCCTGTGTAACAGTGTTTCTATCGTGGCAGTGTGTACTCGTGCTTCACAGTCTTCTTGGCGGCAGCCAGTATTCAATGTTCGACCATCACATATAGGGTATGGTAAGGCCTTTGATGCTCAGTCACGTGTTCAGTTTATTGGTGGCAGACCGTATTCAATGTTCAGTTCGTATTGGTGGCAGTGGCACTCTGTCCCTTCAATGTTTAGTTTAGTTGGTGGCAGACGCTGCCCATTCAATGTTTAGGTATTTGGGTCACCCGCCGCGTTATCAACAAGTGCGTTTCAATGTTAGTTTATTGGTGGCAGGCCTGGATTGCAATTGACACAGTCATTTTGGGTGGCAGCACTGTATTCACTCATCTGTCCGTTTCACCAATGTGTGGCAGGACTGTCTTTCAATAAGCTCCCGTCAGTTATTGCTGTTTATGCAGGCCTGTATTCAATGTGTGTGTGTTATGTGTCGGTAGGCTGTATTCATGTTCAGTTATTGGTGGGCAGGCATGCAATATTCAATGTGTAGGTTTATTGGTGGCCAGGCCGCATTTCACATGTTGAGTTTACGCCTGGTGGCAGACGTCTGCTCTTCAATAGTTTAGCCAATTGTGTGGCAGATTGCCCCCTGAGCTTCAAGTTTAGTTCCAATTGGAGGCAGGACTGTTAGATTCAATGCATTATTGTTATGTCCCGCCTGGCAGGACTGTCTTCAAGGTTTAGTTTATTGTGTGGGCAGGGCGAATGGGTATGACTTGTATGTTTAGAATGTTGGTGGCAGGCCTGTATTCAAATGCTTAGCGTCTATTTGTAGCAGGCCTGTATTCAATGTTATAGCATGTTGTGGCAGGCCATGTATTCAATGTTTGCATGTTGGCGGGCAGGCGCTGTAGTCAATGTTTAGCATGTTGGTGGCTGGCCTGTATTCAAGGTTTAGCACTCGTTGGCCGGCAGGCCGTATTCAACTGTAGCAGCACGCACAACGGATAGATCTCAATGTTGTACCTGTTTAATGGCACACCCAGTATACATGACCCAACAGCATGCGAGTCGCCGGATGACCCCCCCCCAGACCACCTCGACCGCACTGACCCACGATTCCCCGTACAAAAGACATGACAAAACAAAAAAAAAGTCATGACCAAAAAAATGACCAAAACATTGAAAAAAGAAAAAAAGAAATACAAATCCCTACATGACAAATTTTGAACACGACGTGTCTTCGTTCCACGTTCGGTTTGCAGCCCAATATGAGGACACAGGGGACTCCTGCTCGTTCTTCGTGTTCATTATACCTGCATGCTGTTTTACCTGGCCTGAAGAAGACCAAAGAGGTCAAAGTCAAAACACGCCGTGTTTTGTCTTGTAATTTTTTTGCGCCTAAGCACAATGTGTTTGTTCAATCAGCGTTCAATCATGCGTATTGTGGTCCTAAAACTTAACGGATGTGGTGTGGCGTATATGGACTAGTCCGCACGCAGTGACGCCTCCTTGATGACACTGAAACTGGAATTGTTTGTGCCTTTCATCCAGCGGAATTGTACATTTTTCTTTCATCTTTGTTTCGGGTTACTGGGTCAGCCTGCGTGGCGACTAGCACGTGCCGCAGGGAGAGAACTCGTGGTGCTGATCCTGCCTGCCTTCCACATGAACAGAGAGTTGTGCATCATTCAGTCGGACCCTTGGGCGAAACGTCCTGACTGTCTGTGCCATAGTTCTATAAACGTCCTGGCTGTCTGTGCTAGGTTTCTATCGACTGGTGCAGCTCGCTGAGCCAGGAATAACGCGACAAAAAAATAGGCTGCTGTAACATTTTGTGCAGAAACGTGTTCAGTTTATTGGTGGCAGGCCTGTATTCAATGTTCAGTTTATTGGTGGCAGGCCTGTATTCAATGTTCAGTTTATTGGTGGCAGGCCTGTATTCAATGTTTAGTTTATTGGTGGCAGGCCTGTATTCAATGTTCAGTTTATTGGTGGCAGGCCTGTATTCAATGTTCAGTTTATTGGTGGCAGGCCTGTATTCAATGTTCAGTTTATTGGTGGCAGGCCTGTATTCAATGTTTAGTTTATTGGTGGCAGGCCTGTATTCAATGTTCAGTTTATTGGTGGCAGGCCTGTATTCAATGCTCAGTTTATTGGTGGCAGGCCTGTATTCAATGCTTAGTTTATTGGTGGCAGGCCTGTATTCAATGTTTAGTTTATTGGTGGCAGGCCTGTATTCAATGTTTAGCATGTTGGTAGCAGGCCTGTATTCAATGTTCAGTTTATTGGTGGTAGGCTTGTGCTCAATGTTTAGCATGTTGGTGGCAGGCCTGTATTCAATGTTTAGCATGTTGGTGGCAGGCCTGTATTCAATGTTCAGTTTATTGGTGGCAGGCCTGTCTTCAATGTTTAGTTAATTTGTAGCAGGCCTGTATTCAATGTTTAGCATGCTGGTAGTAGCAGCCTGTATTCAATGTTTAGCATGTTGGTGGCTGGCCTGTATTCAATGTTTAGCATGTTGGCGGCAGGCCTGTATTCAATGTTTAGCACGTGCGGGTGTATCTCTGTTGGTGTATTTACAGTTACTGTCCATTTGTTGATGAAAATCGAATGAAGCTTTGGAAACAATTGGGCTGGTTAATTTCCGTGGAAAACAGCGCTTTGGCTGGTTAATTTCCATGGAAACAACGCATTGGGCTGGTTAATTTTCCATGGAAACAGCGCATTGGGCTGGTTAATTTCCGTGGAAACAACGCATTGAGCTGGTTAATTTCCGTGGAAACAACGCATTGGGCTGGTTAATTTCCATGGAAAACAGCGCATTGGGCTGGTTAATTTCCGTGGAAACAACGCATTGAGCTGGTTAATTTCCATGGAAACAACGCATTGGGCTGGTTAATTTCCGTGGAAACAGCGCATTGGGCTGGTTAATTTCCGTGGAAACAACGCATTGAGCTGGTTAATTTCCATGGAAAAACAACGCATTGGGCTGGTTAATTTCCGTGGAAACAGCGCATTGGGCTGCTTAATTTCCATGGAAACAACGCATTGGGCTGGTTAATTTCCATGGAAAACAGCCCGTTGG
>JADBJO010001753.1:282500-295000 GCA_016801955.1 Conus betulinus
TAATTGTGGCGTGTGGCCTGTGACAGCAGTAGGGGGAGCAGTGGGACTGTGTGTGTTGTGAGAGGGCTGGGTGACTGATCAAGGCCTGACCCTGACAACCAATTGCACACACGATGGCTGTTTACACGCTGTCTGGGCATGGGGTCAGAGGGGGAGGATGCTGTCTTATGGCTTCAGCCAGAGCCTTCTGCAACGGTTTGTGGTGCCAGCAACGGAAGTGTTGAGGCCAGTGGCTCTCCGCATTCAATAGTAGGGCGTTCCAGGGAACAATCCTGGTTTTAAATAATTCATTTCAACTGCAAGCATGCAGGCAAGCATGTGTGTGTGTGTGTGTGTGTGTGTGTGTGTGTGTGTGTGTGTGTGTCTCTGCGTTTGTGTGCATGCGAGCGCGTGCACGCGCATGTGTGTGTGTGTGTGTGTGTGTGTGTGTGTGTGTGTGTGTGTGTGTGTGATCGTGAGTAAGTGAGTGTGTGCATGTGTGCATGTGTGTGTGTGTGTGTGTGTGTGTGTGTGTGTGTGTGAATCGATAGTTCCGCTAATTTTTACTGAACATCCCATCTTCTGTGGAACCCCGAATTCTACCAATGTCTACAGAATTTCAGAGCAGCAGAACATAACTCAGACAGTGAAACTGTCCCTCCACAAGGAAAGGACACCGCACAAATCACTGGTGCTTGATGACCGTCGTGTGAATCGCCCATACACATGTCTCTCACTCCACAGTTTTCTTGTGTGTCCACAATCATGCAACTTAACGGTAATTAGACATCAATGCAGATCTTAGTCGTGCGACATGGTTGATGCTCCCCTCGTCAGTCGTGATGTAGCATTCTATCCTTTTCAGCGGAATTGTAAGATTACCATCAGAAAATTTCATTTTTACTTCCGCATTACAAACAAAGAAAAGCTATGTAGGAATAATCTTTTATTAAGAACTCCTGTCACAGAGATGCAGCGACAGCCAGCAAAACGTCTACTCAGGGGCTCCCAACTTTCGCTTTTACAGACATGTTGTCACTCTGTGTTTTCTTTGTGTTAGATGTACAAGTGACTTTAATCAGGAAACATGCAAACTGCTCTACAATTATCGTACAATTGCACAGGCTTGTGCCTTTCAACTATTTTGGCCTTAGAAATGTAATTGAGAGAAGCTCTCTTTAGATGGTAAGTCATCTAGTGAGCTTGTGAAAAGGCTGTAAACGCAATGTGTCCAGATCCTGTTCTATGATTGGTCAGTGGGATTGTAACCAGTGAATACTAGTTCATTTACAATTGTTGGCCTGCACAATGTCTCAAAACTGTATGTTTGGAAAAGAAAATAGCAGCAAGCAATGAACGTCACGTTTATGGCGCCAGCCAACTAAAGTTGGTTACATTAATCCTTAGACTGCTGATGAATTATTGCCTTTTGATGTTCCTATGTGATGGTGCAAAGCTGAATTTCTATTAGGCCCTTTTCGTTGTGAGAATAGCTAAGGAACAGCAAACAACAATAACAACAAAACAAAAAAGGGCCAATCCATGCGTTTTATGGACAGAACTGCAACGAAAACCAGTGTACTTTCATAACACTGTCCGCCAGTGGCTATGGGCCACGCCCCTCCCCTCCCCTTCACGTGGATCAAGGCGCCTTTCGTGCATCACTTCAAGATAAACGACAACTGCGCATGTCAGTCAACTGTCATTAGACGTAACTCACTTGCATAAACCTTTCCAATTGGCCTCGTCAAGTGTGCAAACGTTAGAATGGGGTGTGTGATCACGCAGCCATTGGCCAATGTCTGTCAGATGCTGACAGTCGGGGCGGGGCCCTCAATCGCTAACAGGATTCCATGGCTAGATCTCATTGGTCAAGTATGACAGACGACCACCAGAATTATAGAGTGCTTTTAAGCACTGCACAAACTACACAAGCTCAGAACTGCCAGAATTATAGAGTGCTTTTAAGCTTCATACAAACTACACAAGCTCAAAACTGCCAGAATTATAGAGTGCTTTTAAGCTTCACACAAACTATACAAGCTCAGAACTGCCAGAATTATAGAGTGCTTTTAAGCTTCACACAAAATATACAAGCTCAGAACTGCCAGAATTATAGAGTGCTTTTAAGCTTCACACAAACTGCACAAGCTCAGAACTGCCAGAATTATAGAGTGCTTTTAAGCACTGCACAAACTACATGAGATCATAACTGCCAGAATTATAGAATGCTTTTTAGCACCCACACAAACTACACAAGATCAGAACTGCCAGAATTATAAAGTGCTTTTAAGTTTCACACAAACTACACAAGCTCAGAACTGCCAGAATTATAGAGTGCTTTTAAGCTTCACACATACTACACAAGCTCAGAACTGCCAGAATTATAGTGCTTTTAAGCTTCACACAAACTACACAAGCTCAGAACTGCCAGAATTATAAACTGCTTTTAAGTTTCACAAAAACTACACAAGCTCAGAACTGCCAGAATTATAGAGTGCTTTTAAGCTTCACACAAACTACACAAGCTCAGAACTGCCAGAATTATAGAGTGTTTTTAAGCACCACACAAGCTACACAAGATTCTGGTGAAATAATCATGTTGAATGGGATATCTGACATGGTCTTATCAGGTTATCAGTGTCCTTACCATGAGAGTGAGAGTGTTGACAAGGAAACCCCAGTGCTCTGTCATGGTTCAGTGACTGTGATCTCAGTGTCATTGTAACCAATCAAAACGTGTTCTTTCTGTTAAGGTATTGGTCGGAAAAAGCCTTTAAGTAGCCAGAAGGACTCATTCCAGCCCTCCTGTCTTTATACTGTCCCTCTCTTTCTCATGCAAAAAATGGAATTAGCCCCATGATCTATTCAATCCAAATTTAGCATGAATTCTTGAAATTCTTCCAAATCCCTGTTTTTTGTACCAAAAAATGACCGTTTCAAGACACACCTTTGTTCATCTGATGTTCTTCTCTGAAACTTGCTTCTGCCAAAGCTTCAATGTCATCAAACCTCAGAATGTGTCAGAGGACTTTGGCATAAAAAAACAAAACAAAAACTACAGCAATCATCATTCATCTTTTCACCCAGCAATCAGCCTGATCAGTGGCCATAACTCCAATATTTCTCTGCCCAAAGCAGTGTTGGAGAAAAATCGTTTTGATGGAATCATAAGCCCGTGAATTATCTGGCTTTCCATAATGATAAATCAAACCCAGAAAGATGATGTAAAGCAGACGACATTTCAGAAACCCACTAAGAAGCAGAGAGAGAGAAGAGAAAGAACAAGAAGTGGAGGGGGGAGGAATGGCGAGAAGATGAATGAGGAGACAGGGGTGGAGGTGCTGAAGGGAGGGAGGGGGGGAGGGGGGAGGCAGGCGGAGAAGACTAGAAATGTATTGAGCTTGGATCCATGTGGAACTGGCTGCAGGCTATTGGCATTTGGGGTGTGGGGGAGGAGGAGGGGTCATTTGGGGAGTGGGGGAGGGGAAGGGTCATTTGGGGAGTGGGGGAGGGGAGGGGGGTCGCCTGGGATTGAACATACAATTAGGGACATCATGATCAGCAGATTCTTTCCATCCCCATCCCTCCCCACTCTCCCCTGCCCCTCTCTCCTCAAAGGACTGTCGAGCAGTGACTGCTATTTCTTTAGCTTTCTACCGGTGTCACGTGCTCAGATGACCCCCCACCTTGATTGGACCCTTCCAGACCAGGAAGAGAGCCGCCAAGAATACATAACAAGGCAGTTATCGTCCGCGGATGTCAATGCTGCGAGCACCACGCCAAGCCCCACACTAATGAACACTCCATTTGCATTTGGCTTCAAACTAACATTATTATTATTTTCTAAATATACGATACATGTGTGCGCGCGCTGTGCGTGCGTGCGTGCGTGCGTGTGTGTGTGTGTGTGTGTGTGTGTGTGTGTGTGTGTGTTCGGGGCGCGCGCGCCTGTGCTTGCAACATCTTATGTGAGTGTGTTTCTGCGCACACACATGCTAGTCATGAATGTGGGGGCCTTTTACCAACACCCCCCTCCCTCCTCCTTTTTTTGCTTTAACTGTCTGTCTGTTTCTTCTGTGAACGTGTTCACTTCATCCCCATTCCGGTCACAGAACAACGCTTTGCCATGCAGCCAGCCAGCTCACTTCTGACCCTCCCTGTTTTCCCTTTCCCCTCCCTCCCTGATCTGTAGTATTGCTCTCACTTACCCTTTCTTCTTCTTCTTCTTCTTCTTACTATTAGCATTATCATCATCATCATCATCATCATCATCATTATTATCATCATCATCATCATCATCATCATCATCATCATCATCATCATTATTATTATTAAAATTCATATTGCGCCTACCCTCGGTTAGAAACCAAGCTCTAAGCGCTTTGCAATCCACACTCGATTACACAACGGGCTGCCTACCTGGGTAGCGCCGACTGAAGAGCTGCCAGATGGCGCTTTATTCAATCGTTTTCCCGTGTCATCCAGTCAATATTGTTCACTCAGGTTCCTTACTTCCTTCATTCTTGACCCACTCTTCTTCACTTCTGTTTTTTTTTTTTAATCTGCACTACTATTCTAATGCTTATTGCCATCTATGGAGTAGGGTTTTTTGTACGTTTTATGTTCCAATTTCAGAACGTTTGAAAAAGACAGATTTGTTGAACATTCACTCGTCTTTTTCGTATTGTCTTAAGGGAGCATGAAATCGCACCTTGTACTGTGCATCCATTTTTTAAATTATCATTTTGGTGTTTCACGCTGTCAAAGTTGATATTTCTACTCAATTAATAGCCCTGATAACAGATAAGAAAAAAAAGTTTATATCTTTGGATCGGGTGTGCAAGAGAGCATCTTAGGGGCTGGGTAATCCATGCCGACAAACTGATCCTAAATGGTGCCAGCGATTCCCATCCTCTTTCTGGCTTTCATTTTGTTTTTCCCCTCTCTTCCTTTCAGAGGAGGCGGCCATAAAGAAGAAACAGTTTTGTGCCATTTGCATACAGGCCACTCATTTTAGACCCATTCTTATCTTTCTAAAGGTGAAGAAGCTCCGTGGTGCATTCCATGTCATGGACCACTCACAGTGAAACATATCCTTTTAGAGTGTTGGGACTTGCATGATGTGAGACATAAACACTTTACAGCAGAGTCCATGAAAACCCTGTTCAGAGGTGTGCCACTGACGTGATCTTTGAATTTAACATTTTCATATCATCTAAGATATTACGGAGGAGAAAGATCCGTAACAGATTTCCGGTGTGCGTTTGGAGGGTGATTTTTGGAGAGTTGTGTGAATGATTAAAAAAAAATGACTTGTGAGTAACTTCAACGCGGTCACAGCCCTCATATGGCCCTTTGCAGTCGGCTGGACTATAAGCAACAATACAATTACCATCTTCCTTTCACTCTACTTCGGGGCTAGGTGATTAATGATGATAGACTGATCCTAATTGGTGCCAGAGATTCATCCTTTGTCTTGTTGGAATTGTTTCCCCTCTCTCTCCCTCTCAACCAGCTTGATCAGTTCATATTCTTCTACCTTATTCACCAGCATAGCCAAACGTGGAGAAAAAAAAAACCTAGCAATTTTCATGGCATCCATAAGAATGATATTGAAGTACATTTGTGCAAGACAAAGACTGAAGACGATAAAAAATCATGGTAGCAGGTAGCAACTCGTGATTATAGAACTAATTATTGTATGAAAAAAAAGGGGGTGCCAATCAGACTGACAGTAACCATCGTCTTACGGGCGAATCAATACCGTCTGTCAGTTTCCGCGGTAAGGGTTTCTTGTCGCAATGATATATTTCCAAATGTATCGCTTTCGTTCGATTTTTCACACTGTTGTCTAATTCTCCCACCCTCCACCTCTCCTTGTGAATGGGCTATGAAAGCTTGACACACAATAATTAATCAATTAATTACTAAATTAACTGATTAAAGTGAATTCATATTTAACAATGTGAGTCCTTTGTCATAAATGAGTGTGGTAGTGAAATACCTTGAAAAGCTAGATAAACGAGGGTATAGTTATTATACCCAATGTTTGTGGTCCGCAGCGTTGCTGTGAATTATTTCCCTTTATATACAAAAGATCCAGTCCCAGACAAGAAAACAAAGCGTGGTCGGGGAATTGCATTGTTTTAAATCCATGATTTCGTAATTTGTTAGCCTGCACTTGTTTTCCGCCACTACTTAATTGTTCAGCATTATATTGTTTGGTCAATCAGCGGGAGATTGCATCTCTTAGGAGATCCAAGTAAAGGTTGTCCTGCACAATTCTTAGCCACTGACATTGCTTGAGTTATTGAACAGCAGAGCTGACCACTCCGACTGTTCCGTATCTTTTGATCTCCCTTGTATCCTTGAATGGATCCTCAGGCTTAGGCTCAAAGATTGTCCCCTACATTTTATACTGTTTGCATAATGCTTTTAGTTTTTCAGTAACTTTTTTTTTTCCTCTCCACACTTTCGTTTTATTCTATTTTACTATCCTTCGCTGGCTGCTTTGGGGGTGCTGTTGGATTCTTTTTTGAACCCTTGGTGGTGAGAACACCGCAGAATTATGGACTGTGGTGTGTCTCTATTTGACACCAGGAGTGCAGACACAATTAGCCGCGTCTTTCTGATGAGTCTGATCCAGCGGACAAAAGGCCTAGGAGCAGGCAATGCAAATAGATCTGCCTTCAGGAGCAGGCATGAAAGGCCTAGGAGCAGGCAATACAAATAGATCTGTCTTCAGAGCCAGGAGCAGACAATACAAATAGATCTGCCTTCAGAGCCAGGAACAGGCAATACAAATAGATCTGCCTTCAGAAGGGATCGTGACGGTTCCCCCAAGCAGCTAGTGAAGGGTTTCTCATATTTATAATATATTTCCCCCCATTTTCTTTATCTTCAATTTTTTTTTCTCTAAAAGTTCAAATCTTTGCAAAGTCATTATCATAATGTCTGAAGAATTGTTAATCTGCACTTGTTTTCCCCCACTACTTAATTGTTCTGCAAGATTTTGTAATTTGGTTGTTTAAATCCTGCGATGACGTTAAAACAAGGATTGAATCTATATCCTGCGACGATGTTTAAACAAGGATTGAAACTCACTCTCTCTCTTCACACACACACACACATATATATGTGTGTGTGTACTAGTGTGGAAAAACTAGTGCCAGCTCACAATTTCTCTGCCATTTGACAAAGATTTAAAGAGAAAAAAAAGGGGTGGGAAGAGACCAGACGAAGAAAGCAAACGAGATTGAAAAATCGGGGGAAAATATCATAAATGTAAAATCCTTCATCAGCAGTGTTTGGGGATCGTTGTCAGTCATCTCGAAGGCAGAACCATTCATATGGCCTGTTCCCAGCCCTTTCGTCCACTAGATCAGGACTCTTCAGGGAGACACGGCTGATTGTCTGTGCAGACTAACAATTCTTCAGTCATTATGATAATGACTTTGCAAAGATTTGGCATAAGGTGGAGATATACCACAGTCTGTCACTCTATCGTATCCTCACCACCAAGGTTCCAAACGGATTCAGCATGCACCCCAAAGCAACCAGCCTTCGAAGGGTAGAGAAGTCAAAGAAAAATAAAGTGCAGTGTGGAAATAACTTGCCGAAAACATGTAGGCCTAGACAGTGGGAAATGCAGGGGAAAAAATCTTTGAGCCTATGCTTGAGGATCGATCGGAGGAAGCAATGGCGGTCAAAAGGTGTTAACAGTCGGAGTGGGTCAGCTCTGCTGTTAAATAACCCAAGCAGTGTCCGTCAGATGAGCGCTGACAGCAGCTAAGAACTGTACAGAACAGTCTTCACTTGGATCTCCTTCGAGGTTCAGTTTCCCACTCACTGACCAAACAATAGTATGTTGAATAATTTAATAGTGGGGGAAAGCAAATGAAGGTTAACAATTCCTCCGTCATTACATTAATAACTTGGTAACACACACACACACACACACACACACACACACACACACACACACACACGACCCACACAACAAAAAAAACGCGTGCGCGCCCACCCGCGCGTATATCTGATACACATTCGCCCGCGCGCCGGGCGTATTTCTACCTCTATCTATCTATCTACCTATCTATCTATCTATCTATCTATCTATCTATCTACCTACCTACCTACCTACCTACCTATCTATCTATCTATCTATCTATACACTGGTCGAAGTCACGCTAAATACATTGGTTGTCATTTGGTGAAAGATCAGAGTAAAAATCAATACCCGTTGCAGACAGAGTTGTTCAAAACGGAAATGGTGAAACCGGCTTAGATGAACTCCGCTTGGGCGGATACATTGACCTACCGGTACAATTCATCCGATCAGGTTCAATTTCCCTACTCTTCTACATCCAGAATAAAAAAAGAATGCTTCTTTTTTGAAGAGAAACTACAAGTTTGCTTTAACTTCCGCTTCTTTATCACACTATCTGCTGGTTGAAATGCTTCAGAAAAGGCCGATAAGCTAGGCAACTTAACAACAAGGAGCAGAGAGTCGTGGGGTCCGGTTACCCAGCTTACGGATAGCGGTGACTCAGATGGCTGAAAGCCAGCGCACGCTATCATCACCCTCCGCTACTTCTTCCCCACCGACGCCTTTTAGCGGTCCGTCTAGTGGCTGCACACCAAACATGTATGCGCCACGATCGTGCTTAAGGACTCAAGTATTTATAGACTGGCGCAATTAGACTGTTTTGAGAATCTTGATTGTGCCTGAAAATTGATTCTCCTCATTTTCTTTTCTATGGCCATCAAGGTAACAAGCCAGGTGGTTCCAAGCAGACGGATTAAAACCAAAGGAACGGGACAATTTGGGCGCTTCGAGCAGGGCGCAGAGATAGGACCACGGATGAGTGCGAATGTCTGAAATATGACGTCAACTAAGGGGAAGGTCATGTATTTGAAGATTGGGGATGATGTCATTGAGTTGAAATCTCCCCAAAACAAGTGAAATGATTGGTGGTGGTGGGTGTTCTTTGGATCAGTAATCAGTTCAATATCAAATGCTGGCTCAAAGTGACAGCAGACCTCAAACACACTGATATGTATTCTATAGTGTCTTTATATCAAATGTTGACTCAAAGTGACAGCAGGCTTCAAACACACTGACATGTATTCCATAGTGTCTTTATATCAAATGTTGACTCAAAGTGACAGCAGGCCTCAAACACTCTGACATGCATTCCATAGTGTGATTATATCAAACGTTGACTCAAAGTGACAGCAGGCCTCAAACACACTGACATGCATTCCATAGTGTCTTTATATCAAATGTTGGCTGAAAGTGACAGCAGGCCTCAAACACACTGACATGTATTCCATAGTGTCTTGGTGCACAATCCTCATTGCGGCGTGTGGCCAGCTGTTGCTGTTGCTCCCTGTCCCTATTCCGCCAGCCTCTAGGTCTGTCTGTCTGATTAAACTAAACCGCATTACCACCTCGCGCGTACTTTTCCACACTACCCCCCCCCCCCCCCCCCCCCCCCCCCCCCTTTCCCTAATCCACCCTACGTCTTGAGTTTTGGCTCCGACTTATATAAAAAAAAAAAAAAAAACCCCCCTCCTTTTTTTCGCCTATAGAATCCCCCTCTCCCCCCTCTCCCCTCTAAGGGCCCTCCTCAGGGCCACCCTCTCCCTCATCCTTCCTGCGTGACCCCCCCCCCCCCCCCCTCCCCCTATTCACGTCATCGACTCTCTTCTCTTTCAAACTGCAATCCGTCTTTTCGCCGTCGTGTTCTTGTGTTCCGGAGACAGAATCCGCCAAAAGAAGCCGCCAAAGAAGCCGCCAAAGCGGTGCTTTTGTTCTAAATGACTCAGCCAGCGTCACTTGAAGAAAACGATTTCATCTCTCTCTCTCTCTCTCTCTCTCTCTCTCTCTCTCTCTCTCTCTCTCTATCTCGCCATCTATTTATCTATCTATCTATCTGTATATGTATATATAGCTATCCATCCATCCATCCATCTCTATCTGTCTGTCTATCTATCTATCTGTCTGGTTAATATCTCTCTATCTGGCTGTCTGTCTGTCTATCTATCTACCTGTCTGGCTGTCTGTCTATTTACCTAAAGATGAAGATTTCTACAGCACTCACGCAAACAACGCAGTTCTTTGGGCACTATCAAACTGATGTCTGGCACATACAGAAGAACAGCTAACTTCGTTCTAAAATTAGCCAAAGCCACTTAGAAGTTAACGATTTTATTCTTGAGTTGTCTGTCTGTCTGTCTGTCTGCTGTCTAACAACGCAGGCTACAACGCAGGCTACTGGATGCACCCACACACCCACAGACCCACACCCACACACCCGCATACTCGCGCGCGTACTCATGCGCTTGTGACGCATACACGAACATTAACACGCATGCGCATGCGCGCGCGCGCGCGCACACACACACACACACACACACACACACACACACACACACACACACACACACACACTCACTTACTCATACACACACGCACGCACCGTATCTTACAAGCGCGCGCGCACACACACACACACACACGCGCGCGCGCGTGTGCGCGCGCGCGCACTCACGCATACACACACACACACACACACACACACACACACACACACACACACACAGAGGTGCAATAAGACTACGCAACAAATACTGTAACTAGCTAATCTAAATATTGAAAGGTTGAAAGCTTAGACTGATCCCAAAATAACTTCACATTAGAAACAGACAAAACACATTCTAAGACTTCAGCAGAGAGATTCTCTCTTTCTTTAAGATCCACTTGAGTTTGCCATATCGTCTGTAACGAAACGATGGTCCTTCTCTGGTGTCACTTATGAGCAAGTCAGTACTGAGGTGATAGTCTTCAGTACGGGGCGGTTATTAGGGGAAAAAAAAATTGGTCCCTTGAGCAAAAGCACTCTTCTATGATGTCACTTTCAAGAAAATCTGTCCTTAAAAGAAATCTGTCCTTAAACAGTAAATCTCCTTTTATCATTTTCTTTCACGAAGTCGGCATCAGCTAACATGAAAAGCAGTTTCTCTCCTCCAAGTAGTAGTTTAGTTTTTTCAGAGTCATTCTCATTCAAAATGCCTGTCAACCGCACGACTGTCACCCTCTTTCTGTCCAGGGAAAAATGTCAAGGGGGGGGGGGGGGGGGGGGGGGGGGGGACGACCGCTATTGCTGACCACCCAGTTCCTTCTCTTTTCTTCAGCGCACCTCTTGTTCACCGTCACGTCAATATCAGATGAGGTTGCCTGCCCCCTCTTTCAATACATTTATCTGGTCTGTGTGTGTATGTGTGTGTGTGTGTGTGTGTGTGTGTGTGTGTGTGTGTGTGTGTGTGTGTGTGTGTGTGTGACACAGACAGACAGACGTACACACACACACACACACACACACACACACACACACACACACACACACACACACACACACACACACACACACACACACACACTCACACACATAGTCTCTACTAATTGATTTACCTGTCCTGTCTATTGTCTCGCTTCTCTGTCATTGGAGTTCTGTGCTGTCATCACTGAATCTACAACTCAGCTCCTCCCCTCCTTTGTCACTATTAGGCCTAACTCATCTTCACAGTCACCGTCATCTCATCTACAAAGCCAGGATCATCCCATCTATAAAGTCACAATCATCGCATTTACAAAGTCACAATTATCACATCTACAAAATCATAATCATTACATCACAATTATCACATCTACAAAATCAAACACATCTACAAAATCATAATCATTACATCACAATTATCACATCTACAAAATCATAATCATCACATCTACAAAGTCACAATCATCACATCTACAAAATCACAATCATTGCGTTTACAATGTCACAATCATCACATCTACAAAGTCACAATCATCACATCTACAAAGCCACAATCATCACACCTACAAAGTTCACAATCATCACGTTTACAGAATCTTTGTAATGTCATCTACAACTTTACAGTCATCACACCTACGAAATCTCTGTCAGCTCATCTACAAAGTCATTGTCATCTCATCTACAAAGGCACAAAGCCCCTGTCATCACATCTACAAAGTCTTTGTCACTTCACCTACAAAGTCCCTATCGCCTTATCTACAAGTCTGTCACTTATCTACAACGAACATCACCTTATCTACAAAGTCACAGTCATCACACCTACAAAGTCTCTGTCGCTTCATCTACGAAGTTCCTATCAGCTTATCTACAACTCTGTCTCCTATCCAATCATTTCATGTCATCTACGGAGTCACAGTCATCACATGCACCAAGTCACAGTCATAATACCTACAAAGTCTCTGTCACCTCATCTGCAAAGCCACAGTCATCACATCTACAAATCACGGTCACTTAATATACAAAGCCACAGTAAACACGTCTACAAAAGTCACAGTCCTCGCCTCTCCACACAAAGTCACTGACCTCATCTATCGCAGTCATGTCAACAAAGTCCCTGTCGCCTCCTCATCTACAAAGTATGTCACTCATCTACAATCTCAATCACCTCAGCTGCAA
>JADBJO010001753.1:300000-302500 GCA_016801955.1 Conus betulinus
GATTGTGTAGGCAGGCATAAGATACGCTGTGCACGCAGGAGGAGTAAGGTAAAAAAGAACTGAGTATTTCATATCAAGAACACTTCAACAGAACATGGGTTTGGAACTGCTTGGATATGCCAGGGAGTAGGTTGCGAATATGGTTTTGTTCTGAATTAAAAGACTGCTGAGGAGCAAGATAAAACAACTGGGTATTTCAAATCAAGAACACTTCAGTACAACATGGGTTTGGATATGCCAGGGAGTACGTTGCGAATATGGTTTTCCAACTGAATTTAAAGACAGACTAATAACGTCATATAAAGGGAATTAAAAGATAGACTAATAGCGTCATATAAAGGGAATTAAAAGATAGACTAATAGCGTCATATAAAGGGAATTAAAATATAGACTAATAGCGTCATATTTCGGGAGCCGGAATTGCTTACTTGGTGGAGCGCCGGACTCGTATCTTGGTGATTCTGGGGTTGGGTTGGTTGCGGATTCGAATCTCCGCCGGGGCGTTTCGGTACAGGGGGAATTTTCCCCTCGGTGTTGACATTGGTTCTGACTCCATTTCCCATACAGTCCTTCGAATGAAAATGTAATCCGAGGTTCCGTGTGTGTGAACGCACGCACAACATCTTGCACACACGTAAAATCCCATCACCAACTTTCGGAAGAGAAGGCCAGTTTGGCCGTTGGTATGGATGACACGTTACACATAACATGCACCCTGCGTGAGATATGGAAAGAATGAAGGATGTAAGAAAGTTGAGTGAACGATATTGAACGATACTGACTGGATGTCACAGGAAACGACTGAATGAAGTGCCAGCTGGCAGCTCTTCAGTCGGCACTACCCAGGTAGGCAGCCCGTTGTGTAAACGAGTGTTGATTGTAAGCGCTTAGAGGTAGGTCTCTAGCCGAGAACAGGCGCTATATAGGTAATCATCATTATTTATTATTTAAACAGAACTGACATGGGGAAAATGGAAAGTGATGATAAATGTAAGTGGTTTTCTTTCATGTAAATCAGAATTTCAAACAGAGAGTTGTATTCCAGTCGTTACAAATAGACGGGAAAGAATCCGTCTCGCCAGGTAAACAGAATGTGGTTTAGTACAAATGCCTCCATGCTGCCCCCCCCCCCCCCAACCCCCCGTCCGATGTGTGGTTATGTTCCGGGGGGTGATAACTGTTTCGTTTTCAGTTGCACGTGTATGTATCTGTAACATGTGTTGCAGTAATACTGCTGCCTAAGATACAGGCCAGATTTTCTGCAACAGGAACTGCAACATTTCTTGTTGCTGGGGCTATGCTGACAACAGGTGTGGCAGGATATGTCGTTGTCTGGGATAGAAGTCAGACCACCTACAATAGGTGTGGCAGTAATATGTGTTGCCAGGGATACTTTTACAAGTGCTGCAGCAGTATTGTTGCGAGGGATACATCTGCAACATCTACATACATGTGTGTGTGTGTGTGTGTGTGTGTGTGTGTGTGTGTGTGTGTGTGTGTGTGTGTGTGTGTGTGTATGTGTGTGTGTGTGTGTGTGTGTGTGTGTGTGTGTGTGTGTGTGTGTGTGTGTGTGCCTCTCTCTCACTCGCTTTCTGTATTTTCTCACATATGACAAACATTCATATAGAGGAATTTGGATTTCAATTAAACATCTTCTCGGTTCATGAAATCAATGGACAGGGGAATAAAACTTTGTTTAATCTGACACTTCTGCATTTAACCGATCGATATCTTCGTCCTGACTGAAGAAGGTCATACTGATTTGCAAGAACGTGGGTCTGGTCACACGTAATCTTCTTCGCTTTACACAACAACACGGCACCTGTATAGCTCACTCAGACTTTTTTTGTCTCTCACCAACGATTTTTTTCCTCCCACGTTCACCACTTTCTCAAGCACATTTCTGCTCTTCACAGTCAACCCACCATACCAACACATAAATGAGAAAGTTAGAACAGATTCCAAGAAGCATGAATAAAATGTCCGAAGAATGTCAGTATTCACATGAAATGATCGCAGCTTGCGAAGACAATATAATCTGGTTTGACATTTTTTGTGGACATACTCAACATGGGATTTAAAATTCAGCTTATTATCTATAAAAGTTCCTAAATATTTGTATGATTCAACACGTTCTACTTCAGCACCTTTGATAAAAAGTGGTGGTACAGCTTTTGGATTCTTTCTAAAATCAATCAACATTTCTTTCGTTTTTGTTACATTCAGATCAAGATAGTTATGATCGCACCAGTCAACAAATCTTTGAACCTCCTTGAAGTAAACAGAATCAGAGTTGGAAAGATCACAAGTGCTGAGTCATCTGAATATTTAATGTACAAAGTTGAATCACTTCCTGAACAATCATTTGTGTACAGAGTAAAAAGCACTGGTGATAAAACAGTACCCTGGGGTGCGCCCAGTTGAAATGACTCTGGAAGACGAAACAACACTTTGATATCGAACAGACTGTGTCCTCTGTGTAAGAAAATCAATTATCCAA
>JADBJO010001753.1:312500-330000 GCA_016801955.1 Conus betulinus
TAACGGTCGCCGAAAAGAAGCACAATTAAATACGATCGAAAATAACCAGCAACGCAACGTGTTCGAATCACTATATCATGAAAAGAAAAACAAAAAAAAAAAAAAAAAAAAAAAAAAACACACTATGACCACAATAACAACAACATCCACATCACCGAAGCGGCAATAAACAATCCTGACGATGCCAGAAAATCATGATAATCGCCAAACAATCCTGATCGTCGCCAAACACAATCCTGATCGTCGCCAAACAATCCTGATCTTCGCCAAACAATCCTGATTATCGCCAAACAATGCTGATCATCACCAAACAATGCTGATCATCGCCAAACAATTACAAGCATCGCAAAAAACAATCCTGATCATTGCCAGACGATCCTGATCATTGCCAAACAATTCATGATCATCGCCAAACAATCCTGATCATTGCCAAACAATCCTGATCATCGCCAAACAATCCTGATCAGTGCCAAAAAATCCTGATCATTGCCAAACAATCCTGATAATCGCCAAACAATCCTGATCATCATCAAACAATCCTGATCATCATCAAACAATCCTGATCATTGCCAAACAATCCTGATCATTGCCAAACAATCTGATCATTGCCAAACAATCCTGATCATCGCCAAACAATCCTGATCATTGTCAAACAAGCCTGATCATCATCAAAAACAAACGCCAAACAATCCTGATCATTGTCAAACAATCCTGATCATTGTCAAACAATCCTGATCATCATCAAACAAAACGCCAAACAATCCTGATCATTGTCAAACAATCCTGATCATTATCAACAAACGCCAAACAATCCTGATCATTGTCAAACAATTCTGATCATTGCCAAACAATCCTGATCATCATCAAACAAACGCCAAACAATCCTGATCATTGTCAAACAATCCTGATCATCATCAAACAACGCCAAACAATCCTGATCATTGCCAAACAATCCTGATCATGCCAAACAATCCCAATCATTGCCAAACAATCCTGATCATTGCCAAACAATCCTGATCATCATCAAAACAATCCTGATCATGTCAAACAATCCTGATCATAGCCAAACAATCCTGATCATTGCCAAACAATCCTGTCTCAGGCTGTCAAGCAGCTAACTGGACCAGCACATCACCGGAAGATGGCGCCCACCTCTACGTGTGTACCCACGTGACACGAAACCTTACCCTCCCCTGGGTCTACATTCTCTCCAAGGGAGACAACCCGGGCAACATCCATTGGTTCTTTCGTCCAAAAGACTCCCCCAAACAAATTTTGGCAATCAACTCCAGCGGTGAGTCTGTCATATTCAATAAGAAATTTAGATTTGAAATGAAAATGTAGGTTTTTTGTGGTTCTCCGACCTCCATTCCCTCCCACCCCACACCCCACCCCCACTTTTTTTTGCTTCTTTCTTTCTTTCTTTCTTTTCTTTCTTTCTTTCTTTCTTTCTTCTTTCTTTCTTTCTTTTTCTTTTTTTTTTCCAAAGACTGGGGTCTCTCCATCCTCCTATTTTCCCCCCACTGTCATGATTTCGTTTCTTGTCTTTTTCTTTTGAAACTGATTCACACTCACCACGCATTGTGTGTGTGTGTGTGTGTGTGTGTGTGTGTGTGTGTGTGTGTGTGTGTGTGTGTGTGTGTGTGTGTGTGCGCTTTTGAATATGCGCGCGCGCTCGCGCGCGCGGCGTGTGTGTGTGTGTGTGTGTGTGTGTGTGTGTGTGTGTGTGTGTGTGTGTGTGTGTGTGTGTGTGTGTGTGTGTTGTTTTCTTTAACAGACAAACATTCGCTCGCTAATCTTTTAACATTTGATACAATGCATCCTGCTGTCTTTACTACATAGAATATTTTTTTATGGATGCCTGTGGGCGTAATCTTCCTTTTTTTGTATTGTTTAGAAACAAACTAATCAACAACAGATAGAGCATGGAAAACATGCACGTGTGTGCATGCGTGCGTGTGTTCGCGTGTGTGTGTGTGTGTGTGTGTGTGTGTGTGTGTGTGTGTGTGTGTGTGTGTGTGTGTGCATGTGCGCTCGCGCGCGCGTGCGTATATGTTGTGTAAGCATAATGGTGGCAAGCCATGGTGCAATGGTGGCAAGCCAGACATAAATACAGCTTGTCTGAATGAATGATAGATGGATGGACAATGGCATTTGTAATTAAGGACAAATCAGTGAATGCACAAACAGGACGAATAATCGAAAGAAACGGGAAACATTAAACCAATAGCTAAATACATTTTGATGGCTACCTGATAGTTCTTTTACGTACGGCTTTCTCAGTTCTATGTATTGATCGAAAATCATTTTGTATTGTGATCAGTTTTTTTTTTTAGTTCTTCATGCAATACTTACGGATATTTTGTCACTAATACAATGTGGTTGATCGATTTTGTAACCTGTTTTACCTATTTCGACTTTGTGGACTCCAGAGAGTACGTCAATGACAGTTAAAAAAGAAATACCAACACCGAAAGACATCAATATTTCTACGGTTTTTTTTTTGTTGTTTGTTTTATGTTTTCAAAATATGTTGAGATCATGACTCCTGATGCTCTTCTGCTGCCGGATTTTTTTCTCCTGGCGCTGGCTGCTGGGATTCGAACCAGCAACTTCTGGATGGGTGGGCCTCTCAAAGCGTTGTCTTTTTAGACGGATGTGTTACCCACGTCGCTATCGGAGACCTGGTTTTACTTTAAGATGCTAAGGCGAAACCGAACTTAGATGAAACGTATATAGGGGTCACGAATGCAGGCAAAATGAATGCAGTCTAAACAGGATGCTTCGGCTCTAACCACCTCTTTAAGAAAACAAGCTCAAACAAGACATGGCAAGGCAAGGCAAGGCAAGGCAAGGCAAGGCAAGACAAGACAGGACAAATCAAGGCAAAGAACTGTTAAAAAGATGATACGAAAATAGTACACTCAATATCAAACATAAATCTAGTTGCAAAGTGCAAATCTAATCAAATTTGAAAATTGATTGATAAAGCACCGCCAAAGAACGTCGACAAACGAATCACAAGACAAATCACGCCGCGTTTCGACCTGTCAGGTCTTCCTCAGACAAAATGCACAACCCTCAGGACACCGAAAATGAACGAGCAATCACTCATCTTCATCCAACTCGGCGCAAGACAGGCGTTGATTCGGCCAACAAGGCGCTTCAGCTCTGCCCACTTCTTCAGGTAAACAAGTCAAACAAGACAAGGCAAGACAAGACAAGACAACGGAGGGTAAGGCAAAGATTTTGTTTAAAAAATGATACGTGAAAATCGTATACTCAATATCATTTAGTCAAAACATAAAATCAAATAATGTACCAAACTGACGTGATGTTATATAAAGATTGAACACACACACACACACACACACACACACACACACACACACACACACACACACACACACACACACACGCATGCATGCATTTTTTTCATTAATATCGAGCGTCAGCTTTCAGAGTTCTGAATTCATTTTCCACACAGGAAAGCCCTGCAAATACGATCAAGTGCTTCCTTACAGTAACGTAACAAACCGTGCTTTTTCAGATGATAGAAAGTAATCAAGGTACAAGTTTTAAAAATGTGATCCATAATCAAGTATTTTGACAGAAATCCGATCAGCTCAACACCAAGCGTGCCATTTGAATCGAAGAATGTAACAAATCTGTCGCTCATCACACTTTTAAACAAAGTACCGAAAACAATGGAGAAGTCTTACGTAACTATGACTATTAAACAAATTACCGAAAAAACAATGAAGAAATCTGACATAACCATGACTATTAAACAAATTACCGAAAACAATGAAGAAATCTGACATAACTATGACTATTAAACAAAGTACCGAAAACAATGGAGAAGTCTTACATAACTATGACTATTAAACACATTACCAAAAACAATGGAGAAGTCTTGCATAACTATGACTATTAAACACATTACCGAAAACAATGGCGAAGTCATAGCTATGACTATTCAGATCATCGGGCTGTATCTCTTCTTTTTATATTTAGGTGTTATTATTTCAGCTGACCCACAGTTTGAGTTTCTCCAGAAAAAAAACCCCCCAGCAAATTGAAAAAAAATAGTAAATAGTTGTGACACTTTACCTCTTCATGATTTTATATATTAATATATTATTTGATCGTGTCAACATGCCTTGCTGGACTTAAGATTTTCTATTGTTTGTTTTCGCCATGCCATTTGCAAATGGTATATTCAACTCTTTTTTCTTCGTAAGTGTTAAGCCTGTGTTTGAGAGAAGATTCATACGTCCCTTTTATCACTTAAAAAAAAATCTTAACATGTTCATGAAATGCTCCCAATTAATTTCTTTCTGCCATTTCAGTCTTTTCGGAGTTTCTTCTATTCATTAATATTCAGTTTGCTTTTGGGTGGTTTACTTTTCAGTTCCTTTTTTTCTTGCAATTTGACCGGTACAACCAAAACTGTTTGTAATGTCTTTTATTTTTGCATATTCTACTAGTTCTGGATTTTACTGCTTTAGCCACCGTACTTGTATTTCTTCAATATATGTTTTTTTTTTTATGACAAGAAGCACAGCTTTTACGCTTCTGTTCACATTGTACAATAAACAGGTACTGGTTTGCTCTACGTTCGCTATAATTGGTTCTGGTAGTTCTCTTTGTTTACATTGTTTTGGTAATGGCACTTTCTTTTATTATGTGTTTACAGCGCTTGCTTTCATTATGTCACTTATTTCACCCACGGCATCACCTGTTTCATCCAAAGAGGCTGCATATACTGAAAGAAATAGTTCATTCAACCGCCTGTTTGTTTCCCTGATTTCCACTTCGTGTAGTGATGTTGCATAATCAATCGCTCGTGACTGATGCCATTTTGGCCACCGGACAGGTGTAAAGTGGTCATACTGGTCACCAGCGTACTCGTGAAAACCCATCACTTGCTCAACAACCTTGCTTTTTTCACAAAATCAACTTCAAAACAGTAGGGCAATGAACATGGAAGTAAAAACTACGAAACTCTAAGACTTCAAATATAGGTATAGAAACTAAGGCATAAAACTCTCACATTTTGGCAGATACAGTCTTGGATGCTGCATTATGCATGAGTGAGTCCATTTACAATGCCGGCATTCACAGTCCAACAGAAGTTTATAAATCAATCCACCTGCTCAGGTATACAGATCAAATCACCTTCCCAAGCACACCATGGCTTCAACCACATTCCCAAGCAATCGTGGTTCAAACCACCTTCTAAAGAGATTGTGGTTCAAACACCTTCCATAGAATATCATGGTTCAAACACCTTCCATAGAATATCATGGTTCAAACACCTTCCATAGAATATCATGGTTCAAAACACTCTCCATAGAGTATCATGCCTCAAACCATTCTCCATAGAATATCATACCTCAAACCACTCTCCATAGAATATCATACCTCAAACCATTCTCCATAGAATATCATAACTCAAACCATTCTCCATAGAATATCATAACTCCAAACCACTCTCCATAGAACATCAGAGGTCAACCATTCTCCATAGGATATAGCTCAGTTGGTAGAGCGCCTGACTCGCAATCTTGGGGGTTGCGGGTTCGAACCTCCGCCGGGGCGTTTCGGTACAGGGGGATTTTTCCCTCGGAGTTAACATTGGTTCTGACTCCATTTCCCATACAGTCCTTCGAATGAGACTATAAACCGAGGTTCCGTGTGTGAACGCACGCATAACATCTTGCACACACGTAAAATCCCATCACCAACATTCGGAAGAGTAGGCCAGTTTGGCCGTTGGTATGGATGACACGTTACACATAGCATGCACCCTGAGTAAGAAATGGAAAGAATGAATGAAGAAAAGGAAAATGAGTGATCGATGTTGAACGATATTGACTGGATGACACGGGAAACGACCGAATGAAGCGCCAGCTGGCAGCTCTTCAGTCGGCACTACCCAGGTAGGCAGCCCGTTGTGTAAATGAGTGTTACATGTTTATAGTTGATTATTGTAAGCGCGCTGTGAGCTCTAGTGAGAAAGGGCGCTCTATAAATGTACGTTATTATTATTATTATTATTATTATTATTAGGATATCACAGCTCAAACCATTTTCCATAGAGTAACGTGGCTCCTACCATCTTCCATTGGATATCATGGATGAAACTACCTTCCAAAGAACATCATCATTCAAACCACCTTCCCATGCATGCATACTATGGCTCACAGCATCTTCACAAGCATATCATAGCTCAAACCACCTTCTCTTGCACATGTCTTAAACCACTTCCTAATCATATCATGGTCAAAACCGTCTTCCAAAGCATTGCATGGCTCAATCAACCTTCCTAATCATAGTATGGCTTTTTACCACTTCCCACAAAGCAACGCTAAAAACCACCTCGCGCAGCGATATGTTAACACGGACTCACCTGCGCAGGGAATTTCTTGGTGACGCCGGCCTTTTCCCAGCGTGTGAAGAGCGTGCCAGACTATAACGCTGGAATCCTGCTGGTCGGACTGACCGCTGCCGACTCTGGGCAGTACTCTGTGGAAGTGGACGTGGAGGAACGTGGCCAGCAGGAAGCGGGACGGGGTGGTGGTGGCAGTGGTCACCAGGTGCTGCGTCGGTCCGTCAACATGCAGATCAGCGGTGCGTGGCTTTCGTTGACCTGGTGGGGTGGGGTGGTTCGTTGGCTTCCCCGGTTCCCAGGTTGATGGTGATGTGTTTTAAGGTTTTGCGCTCTCTCTCTCTCTCCTCTCTCTCTCTCCTCTCTCTCTCTCTCTCTCTCTGTCTGTTTGTCTGTCTGTCTATCTGTCTGTCTGTCTGTGTCTCTTTCTCTGTTTTTTTAACAGTACAGAAACACGCGTACAGACTCACACATGCGCGCGCGCGTGCGCACAAACTAACACGCACACACACACACACACCACACACACACACACACACACACACACACACACACACACACACACACACACACGCATGCACGCACACACAGATTTTAATTGGAGACAGTCAACCAAGGTGTTTGGATTAGCTGAACAAAGTTTTCCTGTCTTGTCAGTGACTAGTCTCAGGGGCTATGGCCTTTATCAATTAAACATCTGAGTCTTGAGTTTCTCTCTCTCTCTCTTTGTCTCTGTCTCTGCCTCTGTCTGTCTGTCTGTCTGCCTCTTTCACTGTTTTGTCTCACTGTTCCCCGTACTGTCCGGCTCTGCCACCTTTTAACCCTCTGTCCCGTTTTCTCATTCGGTCCCCTTTTGTCCCATTCTGCCCCGTGTTGTCTCATTTTGCCCCGTGTTGTCCCATTCTGCCCCATTCAGTCCCGTACTGTCCCCTTTTGTCTCATTCTGCCATGTTTTGTCCCATTCTGTGTCCGTTTTTCCTCATTCGGCCCCCTTTTGTCCCATTCTGCCACATTTTGTCTCATTTTGTCCCGTTATGTCCCATTCTGCCCCATTCAGTCCCATTCTGTTCCCTTTTGTCCCATTGTGCCACATTTTTGTCCCATTCTGTCCCTTTTGTGTCCATTCTGTTCCCTTTTTGTCACATTCTGCCACGTTTTGTCCCATTCTGTCCCTTTTGTCCCATTCTGTCCCTTTTGTCCCATTCTGCTACGTTTTGTCCCATTCTGTTCCCTTTTGTCCCATTCGGTTCCTTTTTGTCTCATTTTGTCCCACTCTGCCCCCCATTTTGTCACAGTTTTGTCCCTTTTGTCTCATTCTGTCCCCTTTTGTCCCATTCTGTTTTCCTTTTTTGTCACATTCTGCCACGTTTTGTCCCATTCTGTCCCCTTTTGTCCCCTTTTGTCCCATTCTGTCCCTTTTGTCCCTTTCTGCTACGTTTTGTCCATTCTGTCCCCTTTTGTCCCGTTCTGTTCCTTTTTGTCTCATTTTGTCCCCGTTTTGTCCCATTCTGCCCCATTTTGTCGCATTTTGTCCCTTTTTTGTCTCATTCTGTCCCCTTTTGTCGCATTCTGTCCCCTTTTGTCCCATTCTGTCCCGTTTTGTCCCATTCTGTCCCGTTTTGTCTCATTCTGTCCCTTTTGTCCCATTCTACACTGTTTTGCCCCATTCTGCCCTGTTTTGTCTCATTCTGTCCCATTTTGTCCCATTCTGCCCCGTTTTGTCCCATTCTGTCCCCTTTTGTCTCACTGTACCCCTCTTTCTGTCTTTCTGTCCCAGTTTCATCTCACTCTGCTCTGTTTTTCTATTTCATATCGCCCCGTCTCACACTGATCTGTTTCTGTCTTAATTTCACACACACACACACACACACACACACACACACACACACACACACACACACACACACACACACACAGCACACACACACACACACAAGTCAAGTCAAGTAAACTTTATTATCTCAATTTGAGAAATTAATTTGTGGTCACACACATTCACAGCAAGTCAAGTCAAGTAAACTTTATTATCTCAATTTGAGAAATTAATTTGTGGTCACACACATTCACAGCAAATAAACAATAATTTAGCCACATTACCCATTTTCTCACATATGACATACATTCATATAAAGGAATTGGATTTCAATTACAACATCACCTCGATTCATAAAATCAATGGACAGGGGAATAAAACTTTGTTTAAATCTGACACTTCTGCGTTTAACCGATCGATATCTTCGTCCTGACTGAAGAAGGTCATACTGATTTGCAAGAACGTGGGTCTGGTCACACGCAATCTTCTTCTTCGCTTTACAAACAACACGGCACCTGTACAGCTCACACACACACACACACACACACACACACACACACACACACACACACACACACACACACACACACACACACACACACACACACACACACACACACACACACACACACACACACACACACACACACACACACACACACACACACACACACACACACACACACACACACACACACACACACACACACACACACACACACGCACCGCACGCACGCACGCACGCACGCACGCACGCACGCACGCACGCACGCACACACACACACACACACACACACACACACACGGTCTAAGATCATCTTGTGATGAAAAGACGTTAAATAAAACTACTGAAACTGAACACACACACACACACACACACACACACACACACACACACACACACACACACACACACACACAGAATTATGCACACAGTCGTTTCCCCGACAGGAAATGACAAGAATTTTTTATGCCACATGCGTATTCATGCCAGTGAGAAATGCTGATAAACCAGGGACAGAATGATTTAAACAAACTTTAGATGTTAGTAAGAGCACACCGCCAAAAAACAAACAAACAAACAAACAAACAAACACAAACAAACAAAAAAACTGTAGGCAAACGAATCAGAAGACAAAACACGACGCGTTTCGACCTCTAAGATCTTCCTCAGGCAAGGCACAAAACAGTCAGGACAATGAAGTGGAGTGAAGATAAGTGATTGCTCCTTCATTAGTTGTCGTGAGTGTTTTTTGTCTTGTGATTCGTTTGTCGTGTTTTTTTTTTTTTTTTTTTTTTGGCGGTGTGCTATCACTAAACATTTAAAATTTGTTTAGATTTCCGCCTGCAGTCGCGCCTCTCTTTGCAACTAGAATGAATTTTTCTTCTGGCTCCTTCTGCCTCTGTCTCCCCCCTCCTCTCTGATCGTGTGTCTGTGGTCACTTCCAGACGGGCTGATGACGGAAGATGGTCGTCTGCACATTTCTCAGGCAGCAGACCCTGTAATGGACCCGACCTCTGACCAGTGGTCCATACAGCTGACCTGTGGCACCTTCACCTTTGCCGGACCTCCAGCGTTCTCTGTGGAATGGCTTGGTGGGTTAAAATAATGTAGCGTTCTTCTCGTTCTTTCTTCTGCTGAACCCTATGCTTTATTCTCTCCCTTTTATGCTTTCTTTCCTTTTTTCGTAGCTTTCCCCCCATTTCTTCTCTCTGTTTCAGGCCTATGTGATGGTAACGGTTCTATCAGTCAAAACTGAAGACGCACACACTCACTCATTACTTTTTTTTTTTCAAACAAATTTCATTTGTGGTGATCGTAATGTCGTTTACACGTAATTTACCAGAAAATTGTGTGTGTGTGTGTGTGTGTGTGTGTGTGTGTGTGTGTGTGTGTGTGTGTGTGTGTGTGTGTGTGTACGTTGTGTGTGTTTCAAACAAAATTTCATTTCTGGTGATCATAGCGTCGTTTACACGTAATTTACTTGAGTTAATCTGACAATACATTGGTTTCAGTCAGTGTGTGTGTGTGTGTGTGTGTGTGTGTGTGTGTGTGTTAGTTTTGGAGTGTGTAAATAGATGCGAACATATGTTGTTTAAGTTTGTCACATGTTTCAATCGTCTCTTTACTCTTTGTCTCATTTGTCCCCTCCCCCCCCCCCCCCCCCCCCCCCCCCCCCCCCAAGAAAAAAAACTTTGTTGCCTGGATGCCATAATCCACAGGGCTTGTACTGTCAGTCAACTTTCATAATGATGATTTCTGATTTTTAATTCATTATCTTTAAAAAAAAAATCACAAAAACAAGGTGGAAAAGGTAATCGAAGGGAAAAGAAGTGACCAAACGTTTCGGGCCATAAACCCTTTCTCAATGGTAAAGAACTCGGAGAAATCCGAAATATAAAAGAGGGAAAGGTGAACAGAGATCATGGTAGGAGCAAACTCAGGTAAGTGGCTGCAGGGCCGAGTAGAAATCAGATGTGTTAGGAGAAAGGAAAGTGAGATTGAAGAGAGAGAGAGAGAGAGAGAGAGAGAGAGAGAGAGAGAGAAAGGGAGGTAGTTATTTTTTTTTGTGAAGTCCTGTTGGTGTGGTGGTGTCAAAGTCGTTTGATCAGCCAGGATTCCATAAATTTTTGATAAGTCATGCTGGCTTTGATCTGCCAGACAGCAGCAACTTTGGCGTGAGAGTATGCGTGCATGGAGCTGTTGAAATGCACTGCAGTAGGGTTCTTGTACTGAAGTGTCATGGTTCTAAGATGTAAAGTGAAACGGTCGTTGAGTGAGTGACAGGTTTTTCTCCAATGTACAGTATGTTCCAAAGTGTGCAGGTTATGATGTAGACCAAACTGGATGACTGGCAGGTGAAAGAAGATCTTATTGTGAATTTGTCAAGTGGGCCTGTGGGGGGGGTGGCAGAGGTGAGGAAGGGGCAGGTTCTGCAGTTCTCTTGTGACCAATGCAGTCAACGATGGTTTGGAAAATGTAGTTTTGAGTACTGGGTCATTTTGCAAAACATGGAGTTTCTGAGAAGAATATTGCAAACAGCAAGGTTGTGTGGGTGGTAGGTGAGCACTGCAACTGTTCTAGCATCATGGCCTTTAGAAGGTCTGGAACTGAGGGCTGCTGAGCGTGTGACTTTGCGTGCATGTTCAAGTGCTTCATAAATGATGTTCTCTGGGTATTGACAGAGAAGTGAAAAAGGAACACGCCAAAGTTTGCTGCTGTCTGGCAGAACAAGTCAGCATGACTTATCGAAAATTCATGGAATCCTGGCTGATCAAACGACTTGGCACCACAACACCATCAGGACTTAACATCAAAGAATAATTACTTTTCTCTCTCCCCCCCTCTCTCTCTCTCTCTCTCTCTCCGTTTTCCCCCCTTCTTCCCTCCCTTTCCTCTTTCTCTCTCGCTCTCTGTCTCCACCCCCCCCCCCCCCCCCCCCCCCCCCACCCACACACACCTCTCTCTCTCTTCAACCTCACTTTCCTTTCTCCTAACACATCTGATTTCTACTCGGCCCTGCAGCCACTTACCTGAGTTTGCTCCTACCATGATCTGTGTTCACCTTTCCCTCTTTAGATTTCGGATTTCTCCGAGTTCTTTACCATTGAGAAAGGGTTTAAGCTCTGAAACGTTTTGGTCACTTCTTTTCTCTTGGATTACCTTTTCCACCCAGCTTTTGTGACCTTTTTTTTAAAAAAAAAAAAAATGTGCAATCTTGTGGTCAACCTCATTTTGTTGTCTTAATTCATTCGTTCTTCAGTTCTTATTTCTTCAGCTTTCAGTTCTTCAGTTCTTATTTCTTCAGTCTTCAGTTCTTATTTCTTTCCGTATTTGTTTCCCCTCTTTCTTTCTGTAGAAACTAAGAAATATTCTGTTAAATTTATCTTTGATGACGCTATAAAACGAGCGCTCAGCTGAAAGCAGATTGCAAGTACACTGGCTTTGTTTCAACACTTTCTGTATCAACGCAGAGAGGCACTGCCACCACTTCCCTCCCCTTGCTCTTCACACACACATGCACATACATACACACACGCTTGCGTAAAACACACTCACGAGCATACGCGTGCACACACAAACGCACATACGCATACTCTCTCTCTCTCTCTCTCTCTCTCTCTCTCTCTCTCTCACGCACACACACTATTAAGATACACACGCCAAATCATAGTGTACAGTTTACAGACAGACACAGACACACACACAGACACAGACACACACACACACACACACACACACACACACACACACACACACACACACACACACACACACACACACACCAAACCACAGTCTACAGTTTAGACACACACACACACACACACACACACACACACACACACACACACACACACACACACACAGTCTAAGTTAACAACTCCAAATTATTTCGTAGCACGAAAATCAGCTCAACCAGGACGTGGAGAAACTGGATATCTACTTCATTTGATCAGTTACAGCTGATAACGTGACATGTGACCCCCTTTACAGGTATGATAACCCTATCTAAATGAACAGGGCAAAGAAGATCCGGCTCTCATATATAGTTATCATAAGTCACTGGATTATTCTGCGTGCCAGGTGCCACCCATCATGCAGACTGTTATGCTGTGCAAAGACAGAGAAGCACTAATCAACAGAGACCGTTCCTGTAGTTGGTTCTGCAACAAATCTGGTTGCAAAACATTTCAAACGAACCCACACCATTCAAAGGCTTACCCCTACACAGACACCAGTACAAACCCACACAACCCCACAGACTGACCCATACACAGACACAAGTACAAACCTACACAACCCACAGACTGACTCACACACAGACACCAGTACAAACCCTACAATCCACAGAGTGTCCCACACACAGACACCAGTACAAACCCACACAATCCACAGACTGTCCCATACAGACACCAGTACACAGACTATCCCATACACAGACACCTGTACAAACCCACACAATCCACAGAGTGTCCCACACACAAACACCAGTGCAAACCCACACAATTCACAGACTGCCCCATACACAGACACCAGTACACAGACTGTCCCATACACAGACACTAGTACACAGACTGCCCCATACACAGACACCAGTACAAACCCACACAATCCACAGACTGACCCATACACAGACACCAGTACAAACCCACACAATCCACAGACTGACCCATACACAGACACCAGTACAAACCCACACAATCCACAGACTGACCCATACACAGACACCAGTACAACCCACACAATCCACAGACTGACCCATACACAGACACCAGTACACAGACTGCCCCATACACAGACACCAGTACACAGACTGCCCCATACACAGACACCAGTACACAGACTGTCCCATACACAGACACTAGTACACAGACTGCCCCATACACAGACACCAGTACACAGACTGCCCCATACACAGACACCAGTACACAGACTGTCCCATACACAGACACCAGTACACAGACTGCCCCATACACAGACACCAGTACACAGACTGCCCCATACACACCAGTACACAGACTGCCCAGACACCAGTACACAGACTGCCCCATACACAGACACCAGTACACAGACTGCCCCATACACAGACACCAGTACACAGACTGCCCCATACACAGACACCAGTACACAGACTGCCCCATACACAGACACCAGTACACAGACTGCCCCATACACAGACACCAGTACACAGACTGTCCCATACACAGACACCAGTACACAGACTGTCCCATACACAGACACCAGTACACAGACTGTCCCATACACAGACACCAGTACACAGACTGTCCCATACAGACACCAGTACACAGACTGTCCCATACACAGACACCAGTACACAGACTGTCCCATACACAGACACCAGTACACAGACTGCCCCATACACAGACACCAGTACACAGACTGTCCCATACACAGACACCAGTACACAGACTGCCCCCATACACAGACACCAGTACACAGACTGTCCCATACACAGACACCAGTACACAGACTGTCCCATACACAGACACCAGTACACAGACGAGGAAGCGATCACGCACCTGCGATGAAAAGTAGAACATGGATGTGGATGGCATACTCTTTTAACTTTGGCTGATAACAAAGAGAGAGAGAGAGTGAGAGAGAGAGAGAGAGAGAGAGAGAGAGAGAGAGATTCACAGACTACCGATGGGGGAGAGAGAGAGAGAGAGACGTATACAGAAAAATGGTGATAGATAGTATATAGGTGATTATAGACAGATGGCCAGCATGATAGATAGATAGGTAGGTAGGTAGGTAGGTAGAGATAGATAGACAGATAGATAGATAGACAGATAGGTCGGTAGTTAGGTAGATAGATAGATGCATTAACAGAGAGAGAGAGAGAGAGAGAGAGAGAGAGAGAGAGAGAGAGAGAGATTCACAGACTACCGGTAGGGGAGAGAGAGAGAGGCAAACAGAAAAATGGTGATAGATAGGTATATAGGTGACATGTAGATAGATGGACAGCGTGATAGATAGGTAAATAGACAGGTAGGTAGATAGATAGACAGATAGATAGATAGACAGGCAGACCGATAGATCGGTAGTTAGGCAGATAGATAGATAGATAGACAGACAGATAGATATATAGACATATAGATAGAAAGACAGACAGATAGACAGTTCGGTAGTTAAGTAGTTAAATAGTAGGAACGTAGGCAGGTAGACAGATAGATAGGTAGATAGATAGATAGATTGATAGTCAGATTGACAGACAGACCATGGAGAGAGAGAGAGAGAGAGAGAGAGAGAGAGAGAGAGAGAGAGAGAGAGAGAGAGAGAGAGAGAGAGAGAGAGAGAGAGAGAGGATATTATTTCAGTAACTAAGGGGGGAAAACAATACATTATTGCTCACTAGTTTTGTCTGTCTGACTTTTTTTTTTTTTTTTTTTTTTGGGGGGGGGGGGGGGGGCGGATTAACAGATAGATTAATGGACACATTGATTAATTAATTGAATGATTGACTGATTGATCGATAGAGCAGAAATACCAGCTTGAGTAAATCAATTGCTACATGCAGGAATCGTGATCCTGGTGCTCTTGAGGTGGCGGGTTCGAATCCTTGCTGGACCGTTATAGTGCAGGTTTTTTTTTTTAAACACTCGGATTGAACATGGATTCCAACTCCATTTTGAACCCTCGGATTGGACATGGATTCCAACTCCATTTTGAACTCACGGATTGAACATGGATTCCAACTCCATTTTGAACCCTCGGATTGAACATGGATTCCAACTCCATTTTGAACCCTCGGATTGAACATTGATTCCAACTCCATTTTGAACCCTCGGATTGAACATGGATTCCAACTCCATTTTGAACCTTTGGATCGAACATGGATTCCAACTCCATTTTGAACCTTTGGATCGAACATTGATTCCAACTCCATTTTGAACCCTCAGATTTAACATTGAATCCAACTCCATTTTTCTGAAGAGTCTCTCAAATGAGACCATAAACCAAGGCTTCGTGTATGAATGATATTATAACATCTTGCATACACGTAAATTTCCATCACCAACTTTCGGAAGAGAAGGACAGTATGGCCGTGGTTTGGATGACACATGTGTAGACACAGCATGGATCCTCTGAAAAATCCAAAGAACGAGCGAAACACTGAGTGACTGACATTCGAGTAAGATGTCAGGGAAACGACTGAATGTAGCGACAGCAGGCAGGTTTTCAGTCGGCTCTACCCAGGTAGGCAGCCCGTTGTGTAAACGAGGGTGTGGATTGTAAAGCACTTAAGAGTTTGGTCTTCAAATGAGCATGGGTGCTCTTTAAGTATTCTCACTACTACTACTACTACTACTACTACTACTACTACTACTACTACTACTGCTGCTGCTGCTGCTGCTGCTGCTGCTAGTTATGACAGTAATAATATTAACAACGAAAGCAATGATAATAAACAGAACAATAATGATGATGGTGATAATGGTAATGACGATGATGATAATGATAGGTATAATAGTGATGATATAACAACAATAATAACGATAATGATAATAATAATGGATATGATAGTTATAATGATGATAATAATGATGATAATGATAATAACAACATCATCATAATAATAATAATGATAGAAGATGATGATGATGATGATGATGATAAAGATGAAGATGATGCAATACAACAAACAACAACAACAACAATGATATGATAATAATATAACATGTATGTAGTAGTAGTATTATTATAATGAAATAACAATGATGATGATGATGATGATGATGATATGATGATGATGATGATGATGATGATGATGTTGACTGATTGACTGGTTAATTGATTAATCGATTCTTGATTAATTTGATGGATTGATGGATTGATTGATGGATTGATGGATTGATTGATTGATTGATTGATGCCGTGGTTTCGGTGCACAGACTCCATCAGGACAGATACTGCCCGAGCACAAGCTACAGCGAGCACCGCTTTAAACCTGCTCCTAACGAACCCCATCAAAGGCGGTGACTACACCTGTCGCGTGCCTTACGATCAGCTGACCAAGGCCTGTCTCCATGGAGACCAGCCCCACCAGGGGGAGGCCACTCTCCATGTGGACAGCATCGATACACGCTTATCTCTCTTGGAGACAGAAAACAAACGGCTGAAACGAATCCTGAACCAGACCCAGACTCAGCTCACTTTAATGGAAGACGATCTCGCGCGAGCGAAAATGAACCAATCGATGGAGCTGACGCGTGTGAAAAAGGAAATGGCTGAAATAGAAAGGAACCAATCACATGAGTGGATGTATTTTGAGAAGGAAGTGGCCGACATGACCTATCAACTGACAGCGACGACAAGTGAAGTGGAGGTTCTTAAGCAGCAGGTGTCAACCTCTCCAGCCCATCTGGACGTTCTCGAGAGTCGTTTGAGAGTCGCAGAAGGTAAGTTTTTGCGTCTTTGGGGGGAGAAATTCGTGGGGTCGTGCCGCCGTTACCCCATTCTTCTTTGTTTCCCCTAGAATCACGTTCTTATCCTACCCCTAAGCGATCCAGATCTAGATTCCCCAGGTCTATGTTTCCCGAGGTCTTTGCTATCCCCACATTATGACAGTACAGAGCACACAGAACAAACAAGGAAGAAACAAGGAACCCCCCCCCCCCCCCCCCCCCCCCAATAGATTTATATTTTCCTCCCACCCCTAACCACCCCAGGTCTCTATTTCCCAAGGGTGTTTTTGTTACCCCAAGGGGATGTTTCCTTGTTTGTTCTGTGTGCTCTGTGCTGTCATATCTGCTGGTGTTGTTCTGTT
>JADBJO010001753.1:335000-342500 GCA_016801955.1 Conus betulinus
CCCATTTTCGAAATCCCACTCCACGTCTGTTGCCTTGGTTGGTTCTGTCGGTGTCAACAATGACTGGTTGGTTCTGTCGGTGTCAACAATGACTGGTTCGTTCTGTCGGTGTCAACAATGACTGGTTCGTTCTGTCGGTGCCAGCAATGACGGCAAATCCAAAGGAACTGTCACTGGATGGACATGGTGGCGCCCCACGGAGGAACAGCTCACGCACGCTGGCTTCGCAACAGTCCTCAGTAGGGGGCTTAGTAGGTGGTGTCCTGCGTATGTTGGATCAGAACAGGCACCACTGAACACCACCGAAGTGACTCGGAAGCATTGCAGCGTCTCCTCTGGTGGGTTGCCTCTTAACGACTTGACACTGACTGCTACTCCCAGTGGATTGCCTGTTCAAGGGTTGTGGCGAGACGAGCCTGGATGTGGCTGTGGACAGACAGCCGGAATGAAACGGTGGGGTCCTAAGCCACTGAGGTGGCCCAGAGGATAAGACAGCAAACAACAACAGCAGAACAGCAAGAACAGCAGAAACAACAACGACAACAACAACAACAACAACAACGACCACGACGACGATGACGACGATGACGACGACAACAACAACAACGACGACGACAGCAACAACAACAACGACAACGACGACGACAACAACAACAACAACGACGACGACGACGATGATGACGATGATGACGACGACGACAGCAGCAGCAGCAGCAGCAACAACAACAACAACAACGACGACGACGACGACAACAACAACAACAACGACGACGACGACGACGATAACAACAGCAATAACAACAACGACGACGACGATGAGACAACGACGACAACGAGGACGCCGACGACAACACAACAACAACAACAATAATACCAAGAATAAAGAACGTGACCAGAATCCCCAGACTGGCGTTAAAGCCGCCTGAAAGGGAACGTAACACACAGGGGCGGAGAGACGTCAGCAGGGATGCAGAGGAAAGGACGTTTCATCGATTTGGTGCTGCCTACACGTGCTAGCCCCTGGCTCTGGCTAACGGGAATTCAGGGCCAAATTGACGTGTCCAAAGCAATTGTCTGCGGGAAGAAGTGCAGAAATGAGCAGGAAATTGGAAGGTGAAGACAAGAGATCTTTAAAAAAAAAAAAAAAAAAAAAGAAAAGAAAAAAAAACGTTGTTGTGGTCGTGTCTATTGACGGAAAGAAAACTGTGCCAGAGAGAGAGAGAGAGAGAGAGAGAGAGAGAGACAGACAGACAGACAGACAGACAGACAGACAGACAGACACACAACGGACGGACAGACAGAGACAGAGAGAGAGAGACAGAGAGAGATAGAAAGAGAGAGAGCAAAGAGAGAGAGAGAGAGAGAGAGAGAGAGAGAGAGCACTGGCACAGTTTGTTATTGGAGCCCTGAGTCGGTTGGTGATTTGTTAGGACGCAGGAATGAATACATGCGTGTGCCACACAATCACACCCACACACACACTTAAAAACGCTTGCATGCACGCAGTCACACTCATGCACACACACACATATACACACACACAATCGCGTGCGCGCGCGCACACACACACACACACACACACACACACACACACACACACACACATATTGTCTGAATCCCCCAGCCTCTCCTTTGAGCTCTCTCTCTCTCTCTCTCTCTCTCTCTCTCCCACACACCCTCCCTCCCCTCCCCCCCTCCTCTCTCTCTCTCTCTCCTCTCTCTCTCTCTCTCTCTCTCTCTCTCTCTTTGTGTTTAGGAAATCAGCGTCTAAGTTGTGAGAGGCATCCAGGTCTATTAGTCTGTATGCAAACACATCACAATCGACTTTTGTGTGATTGTGTGCATTCTTGAATTTCCTTCTTCAGTGCCCTGTACTGATCACTCTGCTCAACGGACTACTGTGTGGCTATTGGCTGTGGTCAATCCTAATTCTTTGGACCTGGATTACGTTGTTCTTCAGAATGATACCGGTGTGTGCCCTCAGGTGTTTCGCTATGCACTAAACGATGGTTGGTTCGGCCTGTGAGTGGTCTGCACTGTGTGTGTGTATTGTCTGTGCTTTGTACCATGGCCTGTTCTTTATCTGATTCAGGCAATGATCAAAATAAGCTAAAACCCATTCTGGGTATCATAAAACACGATGCAAAGCATGTAAACGTACTCCCAGTAGTGACAGACATGGGAGACAATTTCCAGTTAGTGGAAGAAAAAAAACCTCGACAGTGCGGTGGTTATTCCCTTATTGGACTGGATTTTTCAAAATTGTCATTTATAGCCGTTAGTAACAGCTATTCAGATAAAATAAAACATTGGGCATCATCCGAGATCCATAATGAACATACCTACAAATTTTCAGAAAGATCAGCCCAGAAGTTTTGTCTGGAGCGAATGGAACACATTTTGACCATGGACGGACACACAGACAGATAGACAGACAGACAGACAGACAGGCACACACACACACACACACACACACACACACACACACACACAACAGTACTCACTGTTCTATAAGAACTGGGAGTACAAAAACAATCTTTTCGAGTGGAATCAGCTATTGGGAGATTCTCTTAATCCGTTACTCTGCTATTTTGAATAAAAGATGCATCTTTCGAACGCACTGACTGTGATCTGTTTGGTTCAGTTTTGTTCGGTTTTGACTTCATCAGTGCAGCTGTGTCTGTGCCTCCTTCTCTTCCTCCCCCCCCCCCCCCCCCCCCCCCCCCCCCCCCCCCCTCCCCTGCATTCCTTGGCTAAATCAGCTTTTCAGTGTTTTCTTTCAAGCCCAAAACATCTGTGACTGATTCTTTCTTTCGCTGTGCAGTCAAGTGGTACACTACCTTGTCGTGTCATTGCTTGTCCAAAGTGGGATGCCAGTTAGTGTGAGATTCTGAAACAGTTTGTTTGTAGTTATGTGTGCGATCTAAACTTTGACAAACTCTCTCGTGTGTTACAACAGACGCCAGTGACATTTTGTCATGGAATATCGTCTTGACTGAATTCATCTGTCGACCTATCTCAAATGTCTTTTACACACCTCGACTTATAGCTTTATGCAGTATTATCTCCGCCATACGCACAACTGCTTCTGAAATAGGAAAACGATAACCACTGACATGATGGCCTTGTTCTGTTTCCCTCTAAAATGAAAAACCATGGACAAGATGGCCTTGTTCTGCTTCCCGCCTGCAATACCTGCTGCTCATCCTAATGTCAGTGTAGAGAATGATACAAACATCCTAATGTCAGTGTAGAGAATGATACAAACATCCTAATGTCAGTGTAGAGAATGATACAAACATCCTAATGTCAGTGTAGAGAATGATACAAACATCCTAATGTCAGTGTAGAGAATGATGCAAACATCCTAATGTCAGTGTAGAGAATGATACAAACATCTTAATGTTATCGTAGAGAATGAAAACATCCTAATGTCAGTGTAGAGAATGATACAAACATCCTAATGTCAGTGTAGAGAATGATACAAACATCCTAACGTCAGTGTAGAGAATGCTACAAACATCATAATGTCAGTGTAGAGAATGATGCAAACATCCTAACGTCAGTGTAGAGAATGCTACAAACATCATAATGTCAGTGTAGAGAATGATACAAACATCCTAATGGCAGTGTAGAGAATGATACAAACATCTTAATGTTAGCGTAGAGAATGATACAAACATCTTAATGTCAGTGCAGAGAATGATACCCCCTCCTAATGGCAGTGTAGAGAATGATACAAACATCTTAATGTTAGCGTAGAGAATGATACAAACATCTTAATGTCAGTGTAGAGAATGATAGAAACATCTTAATGTCAGTGTAGAGAATGATAGAAACATCTTAATGTCAGTGTAGAGAATGATACAAACATCCTAATATCAGTGTAGAGAATGATAGAAGAAACAAGGAAAAGACCAGCCCTGTAGCAAAACAGACTCATCCTCAGTACAGATATTCTTCCCTCCGATGAGCTGATTGCCATTCTCCTCCCAGCCCTCTTCTCCAACTGAACGGACGAGTAACTCAACTGGAACACTCTATCAACATTTCGTCTACATGTTTCCAACTGGAAACATTCTGTCAACCCTTCGGCTACATGTTTCCAACTGGAACACGCTATCAACCCTTCGGCTACATGTTTCCAACTGGAACATTCTGTCAACCCTTCGGCTACATGTTTTTCCAACTGGAACACTCTGTCAGCCCTTCGGCTACATGTTTCCAACTGGAACACTCCGTCAACCTTCGTCTACATGTTTCCAACTGGAACACTCTGTCAACCCTTCGGCTACATGTTTCCAACTGAAACACTCTGTCAACCCTTCGGCTACATGTTTCCAACTGGAACACTCTGTCAACTCTTTGTCTACATGTTTCCAACTGGAACACTCTGTCAACCCTTCGTCTACATGTTTCCAACTGGAACACTCTGTCAACTCTTTGTCTACACGTTTCCAACTGGAACACTCTGCCAACTCTTTGTCTACATGTTTCCAACTGGAACACTCTGTCAACCCTTCGTCTACACGTTTCCAACTGGAACACTCTGTCAACTCTTTGTCTACATGTTTCCAACTGGAACACTCTGTCAACTCTTTGTCTACACGTTTCCAACTGGAACACTCGGCCAACCCTCTGTCTACATGTTTCCAACTGGAACACTCTGTCAACTCTTTGTCTACATGTTTCCAACTGGAACACTCTGTCAACTCTTTGTCTACATGTTTCCAACTGGAACAATATGTCAACTCTTTGTCTACATGTTTCCAACTGGAACACTCTGCCAACTCTTTGTCTACATGTTTCCAACGGGAACACTCTGTCAACCCTTTGTCTACATGTTTCCAACTGAACAATCTGTCCACCCTTTGTCTACATGTTTGCAACTGGAACAATCTGTCAACTCCTCGTCTACATGTTTCCAACTGGAACATGCTGTCAACTCTTTGTCTACATCTTTCCAACTGAACAATCTGTCAACTTTTTGTCTACATGTTTCTAACTGGAACACTCTGTCAACTCTTTGTCTACATGTTTCCACTGGAACACTCTGTCAACTCTTTGTCTACATGTTTCCAACTGGAACAATCTGTCAACTCTTTGTCTAATGTTTCCAAATGAAACACTCTGTCAACTCTTTGTCTACATGTTTCCAACTGGAACAATCTGTCCACCCTTTGTCTACATGTTTCCAACTGGAACAATCTGTCAACTCTTCGTCTATATGTTTCCAACTGGAGCACGCACTCAACTCTTTGTCTACATGTTTCCAACTGGAACACTCTGTCAACTCTTTGTCTACATGTTTCCTTTACGATGGTATGATGACAGTACTTCTGTGATTGAAAATGTGAAAACCGCCACTGAAAAATGAACGGCGCATAAACGTTCCGATAAATTTAATTCCACGTGTTCTAAAATTGATTATCCTAACTCTGTCATAACTAGTTTGGATTCTGTTAACAGACAATTGATCAAAGACAATCACTCCATTCAAATCACAGTCAAGGTCTTTGCAAAACAAAATTAAGAAAATCAGATTTAAAAAAAAAACAACAACAGAATGTTTGTGCAATCATTGGCACCCAGACAACACAGGACAACTGTCTGTCTCAGTCTTCCTTGAAGCTAAATGCCATTTCACAAACCGACACACCTTGATGTTGTTCAGAGACTAACAGTGTCAGTACACAGACTGAAATCCTTCCCAGCTGCCCAGTGCTGGACACATCGTCCCCAGTCAGTGAAAGTACTGAACAGTCCATCAAAGTAATCACACTCGCTGATATTTTTTTTAACTGGGTCTCAACCAGGCTGACCGTGCACAAGCCAAATCCAGAGTCCAGACAGGATTCAGTACCAGGATGCCTGCTAACAGTGACAATAGAGATAGACAGGATTCAGTACCAGGATGCCTGCTAACAGTGACAATAGAGATAGACACGAGTCAATACTAGGATGCCTGCTAACAGTGACAATAGAGATAGACAGGAGTCAATACTAGGATGCCTGCTAACAGTGAAATAGAGATAGACAAGATTCAATACTACGATGCCTGCTAACAGTGACAATAGAGATAGACAAGATTCAATACCAGGATGCCTGCTAACAGTGACAATAGAGATAGACAGGAGTCAATACTAGGATGCCTGCTAACAGTGACAATGGAGATAGACAGGAGTCAATACTAGGATGCCTGCTAACAGTGACAATAGAGATAGACAGGAGTCAATACTAGGATGCCTGCTAACAGTGACAGTAGAGATAGACAGGAGTCAATACTACCAGGATGCCTGCTAACAGTGACAATAGAGATAGACAGAGTCATACTAGGATGCCTGCTAACAGTGACAATAGAGATAGACAGGATTCAATACCAGGATGCCTGCTAACAGTGACAGTAGAGATAGACAGGAGTCAATACTAGGATGCCTGCTAACAGTGACAATAGAGATAGACACGAGTCAATACTAGGATGCCTGCTAACAGTGACAACAGAGATAGTTCTTCAAATATCTCCTCCTCCACCCTCCTGTTACAGAAAGACGATAAAAAATATACATTATTCTGTCCAGAGTTCCAACGTCTGTTTTTGTTCCTTTTTTCTAACTCCGACTACTACAACAACAAGGACGACAACGACGACGACGACGACGACGACGACAACGACGACATCGACGACAACAACAACGACAACGATTACAACAACATCAACAACGATGAAGACAACGACGACAACGAGGACGCCGACAACAACAACAACAACAACAACAAGACTAGAGAACGTGACTTGAATCCTTAGACATAGCGTTAAGCCCGCCTGCTATAGAACATTCCACGTAGGGGCGGAGAGACGTCAGCATGGATGTATACAGGAGAGAACTTTTCATCGATTTGGTGCTGCGTACACGCGCTAGCCCTGGCTCTGCTAACAGGAATTCAGGACCAAATTGACGTGTCCAAAGCAATTGTCTGCGGGAAGAAGTGCAGAAATGAGCAGGAAATTGGAAGGTGAAGACGACAGGATTTCAACAAATAGCCCAGAAGAACGCTGTTGTGTTTGTTCCCCAGGGACACAAATGTTCGCAGAGAGAGAGAGAGAGAGAGAGAGAGAGAGAGAGAGAGAGAGAGAGAGAGAGAGAGAGATCTTTCAAAACAAGAAAATACACGTAGCCGAAAGTGTTGTACAATATAGTTCGTTTGTTTGCAACGGATCGTGGGACTGTCGCTGTGCGATCAGAGAGAGAGAGAGAGAGAGAGAGAGAGAGAGAGAGAGAGAGAGAGAGAGAGAGAGAGAGAGAGAGAGAGAGAGAGAGAGAGAGAGAGTATATCTCCCTCAAAACAAGAAAATACACCTAGCAAAAAGTGTTTACAATAACATAGTTCGTTATTTGCGACGGATCGTGGAACCGTCGCTGTGCGCTGCAAGAGGCCCCTGAAGGACAAGTTGTCCTCAGCCTGAACAGAAGTCCTCGTATGGAGACATCTCTCACGTCT